>JAQHUG010000013.1:5733482-5745487 GCA_028555095.1 Dicrostonyx torquatus | reverse complement strand
GTCACTGACAAGTTTCCCTCAGAGTTCAAGGAAGGAATAAAATATCCATATTCTTCAAGTAGTCAGGAGTGTCTTGACTTGTTGACTTATGCTTTCTGTTTCTAAAATGGAATCAATGTATCATGGAAGTGGAGAACTCTAAAATGCAATTTTATTTTCAAAAGTTTTGGATTCAAATTCTGGCTCCTACTTCATCAAGAAGAGTTCAGGGATTCACCAAAAATCTACAGGCATCTATCTCCTCATTTAAAAAAGTAACTACATGTATTGCATGTGCTCTGCAGTTTTTTCCAGAGATATACACTAAGATCATCAACATGGGGATTTCTAAATGATGGTCCTGATTGTAGCCAATGAATTCCAAATTTAAAAGCATCTGTACCAGCCCATTAAATCATTATCTAAATACATAATATCCACAAATGGCACTGTAATCTTGAAAGATCAGAACCCTTGCTCTGGAGGAAAGTAGCACCACTCAGTCACCTTTAAGGGAGTAAATTCTCTATTGTCCTTATCTCTTTTTCATCTGGGATTTTTAATGGTGATATATGTGTCATATGTAGCATTTGTACAAAAATAATTCAAAGCATAAACAGGCTGGTGCCTTGTTTTGATATAGCAAAATGAACCACACATTTAATATAAGCTGTCTTTTGAATCTCGGTTGTAGACCTCCATCACTTTTGCCAAAATCAATAATTTTTGAAGAGCATAGGGTGGCCTCAAACAATCAGATTAAACCCAATGTGACAGCTTGTTATATTGAAGCCAAAATTTATGCTTTTTAGTTAAAAAATATTACTAGTGACAAGTCAAGTTCTCCCTCATTTAAAGTTCTGGGACTCTGAAAACCCAAATTATTCCCAGAAGGGCAACGTCCAATTATTCTCCTTTACCTGATATGACCTGATATGCATCCACAATCTGTTGCTTTTGAGGAAGACAGTCACTCAGCATCTTAATTTTCTTTTTCTGATATGTGTGTTAACTGTGGGTTCTTGTTTAATAAGCATTTTTAACAATGTTAGATTTATGAAATTTAGAGTATTAAGCATAGAAGATAATGTTTGCTTCTGATCCAGGAATGAAAGTAATTAGATGTAATTATTATACTAAAAGTTCTTTCTACTTCACATGATTATAGATGGGTTCTTCTAGATAAAAAATTTATAGCATCTTATTAGGTTGGTCAAAACTCTGGTTCAGTAAACAATTTCATTATATGTCCCTTGGTGATTCTGTGTTTATTTTTCTCTTCTTTTTTTCTTATATTTCAATCTTAAGTGTTACCTTAAGTGTTACCTGAATTTTCCTGTTATTTAATTTGGATAGCGAAGTTGTTAATTCTCCAATTGAATTTGCCTAAAAGAAAACAGTTTAAGTTAAAGTAATTTAGTACTATCAGTGGTACAGAGTTCAGGATTAGCCAGCACACCAGAAGTCAATGTCTATGGCTTCATGAATTTGTTCTTCTGAAAGAAAGCAACTTTCCATTGTTCCCGATAGCTCCCCTTCTCTGGTTTTAAAATAACATTTACATTTTACCTTAACAACACTATGGAAGAAATTAAAATTCTTGTAGGTAATTAGCATCTTAACTGTAGAGTATAGTTTTTATTTTTAATTTCTGTGAGGCAGATTAATAAGACATATGAGATCATTGTTGACAGGACATGTGCCTTTTAAAAAATATCGACATCAACTTAATAAAGTTAAGTTGTTTTCATCAGTAATATTTATATTTTTCATTTATTTTATTTTATTTATTTATTCGAGACAGGGTTTCTCTATGGCTTTGGAGCCTGAGCTGGAAATAACTCTTGTAGACCAGGCTGGTCTCGAACTCATAAAGATCCGCCTGCCTCTGCCTCCCAAGTGCTGGGATTAAAACCTTGCGCCACCACCGCCCAGCATCAGTAATATTTAAAAGTGAGTTCAGGTTGATTTTTACATCTGTTTTCATATATAAGTATCATGCAAAGACAATCTATGACAATAGAAGAAACAATGAAAGTCACAGAAAAATGACATTGAGTAAACCCTGAGAAAAGGCAACCTTATGATTTTCTGCTCCTCCAGCTTCTCTGATTTTTAGAGGAGCTATGAGTCATCAGTCCCCCGTTGGCTTCCTGCTCAAGAAGTGAGTATGCTTCACAAAACAGGCAAGTAATGGATCCTCTGTTACCTAACTTGCTCCCTCCTCAAGCAGTATCTCACTCAGTGGCATTTGGTTCATAGAAAAAACTACATTTAATTGAACAGATAAAGGCAGATTGAGTCACTTCAAAATGCTAGCTAGCCTGAGACGATATGAGAGACAAAGTTTCAGTCACATTTACCTCCAAATCAATGTTTGAACTTATGATGTCTTACACCTAACATGAGAGCTGTGATATTTATCAGAGGGGAGTTTTCCAGTCCTACAGAGAGCCACAGGGTCATCTTGCCTTCCATACCCCAAGAATACTGTTGTTTGGTTTCTTTCTTCTTCCACTTTTCCAAAAATTGCTTTATGCATTTTTTTAAGTTTGCCAGTCAATTTTTTAAAATGAGTATCTACAAACTTGTCTGTACCAATCAAAATTCTTGACAAAAATTTTAGGTTATTCTCTTCCTCATCTATATATTTTTTTTTTCATTTAAAACTTGCTTGAAGTACTGTATGACTTGTGTCTCTTAAACCCTGATCATTTCCTAAATAAATGGTCATTGCTTCTTAATCCATCTGGAATTTATTTTCCAGTGATCCATGTTTCCCATGAATTGATATTTTTCTTCTCCTCTTATAAAATATGTCCCTTTGGTGGTGAGCTTAAGCTGATCATATGCATCTTCAACAAGACAACGTTTCGTGACAGTAAATGTTCTTGTGTTGCAAGGACATTCTTTAAATCTCTGATATCAAGAAAGACTGGTTATTTTTTCACCACATTCTAGCGAAAATGGATGCAGACTCAAGGCTAGAAAGGGCAACAGCATCTCATTTCTGTCACTGCTTCAGAGTGTGAGCATGGCTGGGAAATACTTTTAATCACACACTGATACAGTGCATTTGAGGAGTTAACTCCCTAGACTCTTGTAGAGCTACAAAGCCAGTTAAGTAGGTTGTTCCCGCTCAGTCTCTGGTGTGTAAAGAAAATCCCTTTGGAAGAGAAGGTTAGTGTTTCTAATTAGACCTTACAAATTGGAAGAACCAGAAAATCTGAACTGGAAGACAAGTTTAAGTTTGAAATTAGAAATTGTGGTCTGCGTCTGTGTCAAGCACAAAATAGCAACTACAGAACAGAAAATATCATAATTTCCATAATAGAAAAAGAGAGAGGAAAACGAATCAAAATTCACAGAATTAAAATATTTTGTAATCCTGGCTCGATGTATTCACTACAATACAAAAGGGAGACTGATTCGGTTTCTAGACTGGTATCCCGAAGTAGCTAGGTGGAGACAGTAATGCCTCCTTCTTTGAGAAAGAAGACATCTCTGAAGGTCAGAAACGTATTTTTTCTGGAGCAGTGGTTTTTAATCTTCCTAACGCAAGAATCCCTCAATACAATTACTCATGTTGTAATGACTCCCAACTATAAAATTATTTTCATTGATATTTCATAACGGTAATTTTGATACTGTTATGAATCATAATGTAAATATCTGTGTTCTCCGGCAGTCATAGGAAACTCCTGTGACAATGGTTGTTCGAGTCTCCTAAGGGGTCATGACCCACAGCAGAGTCACGTTGGCATTACAAACATTTGTTCAGTTCCAAATCACGGTGCCTGAATGTTACTACTGAAAAAACACTCATACTTAAAAATAATTACATTGACTAATTGGTACCTTTCCTAAGGATGGCTTAATTAAGCATGGGAAAGGATTACACTTATTTGTGGAAATTATTTTTGATTGGCTACTAGATGCAGTTCTCTAGACATGAAGAGACAATCTACACTCAAAGAGACAGGGTGAGGTTACGTTTGTTGAGTAACTGGGAACACTCTCCAGTGTTTAAACCTCCTCTTCTCTAGTCCTTACATTCAACCTCACAGAGAGAGGTTTTGGGATTTCTGTGTATTCCTATGTCTCAGTGTGCATCTTTGGAAAGACCAGGAACTAAGAAGTTTTCTCACACACCGGATAGTATGACATATGTGAAAAGCAGTGATGGTCCAAACTGTTTTAGCTCATGTTTGCCATGATATTGAACCTCGGGTGCTACAGCAAAGCAAAGATTGCTTTTTTCTATTTTTTGAAAGATGATTTTAGCAAATCAATACTGTCTCAAGTTCTTAGGTAATGGACCACCAGCCCCAGTTATGATGTAATTAACCATAATTAAACCTGTGGGCACCCAGAGGATAGCCCTGCTCAGCAAAGTTACTGATAACACTGTGCCCTCCTGTTTCTCAAAGCATCTATTTCAAAAATAGAAATAAATAGCCAGACTTGTTAGGTGCATTCACTGTAGTTGAGCAAAAATACCGCCATGCAGTCCCAGAAACTGAAACCAAGGCAGAAAGACAGCAGAGACATTCAATTTTGAACGGCAGAGGGGCATCATTTATATTGTGCCTATTGAATTATGGTCTTGTTCCTATTTCCATCCACCATTTACCCCTCAGTTATGGAAGTCCTGCGAGATCATCTTCATTGTAGAAAAGGGAAATCTCTGCTGCTTACAAAGGAAAGGGATTCCAAGAATGAGTGCTGTACTTGGAATCTTTGGAGCATGGAAAATATCTTCTAGGACTTAAAAGGCTAGGTCCTAGGCAAGAAACTAGGTTGGTCACCCAGGTGAAAGCAGAAGTCCACCAGCTATGACATACCGGCCAAATGTAACCTACAACCTTGTTTTGTAAAACAAGTTTTATTGGGATCCAGCCATGCCCAGTTGCTTACTTTCTCCCTATGACTAACAGAGACTTTCACTCTCTTCTCTCTTAACACATTATTTACTATTTGACTTATTTCAGGGGGAAAACAGGCTAGACTACTTAGTACTTACTTATCTGATTCAAATAGAAAAGTTCTATAGGTTGTTTTGTGTTTGTTGTTTTATTTTAATGGAAAGTGGAAAAATAGTGCAACATTTGGAAAGAATATGTGATAGCTACTTAATAGGAATTATCAACCTTGTGTCCAGGCATAGTAAATACACAGAATGTGGGAGGGTCCACCTGTATTTCTGTGCTTTGATTGGTTAAATAAAGACCTGCCTGGCTTATAGTTAGGTCAACCCTTAGGTGGGCGGAGTAGACAGAACGGAAGTTCTGGGAGGAGAAGAAGGAAGTGAGCAGAAGCCACAAGCCACCGTTGCAGATGGATGCAGGTTAGACCTTTCCGGTACATCACCACGTGGTGACTTACAGACTTTTATAATGGGTTAGTTTAATTATGAGAGCTAGCCAAGAAAAGGCTAGTGATAATAAGCCGGGCAGAGTTTAAATGAATCCAGTTAGTCATGTGGTTATTTCGGGTGCAGGCAGCCAGTAGCTGAGCGGGCCAGTGGCTGGGGGCTTGGGAGCTGGCGGCTGGGGAACACAACACCCCTCCTCTCTCCACCTAATTACAACAACAGAATATATTCATTTTAATCTTTTTCTCTTTATTTTGAACTGTGCTAAAATGATGTAATAACCTTGAAAACACGCATTGGCAGTTATTCAAGTTGTTTTCTCCTCTAACTACATAGTCTATTCTTGTTATTATGTCAGCCCTTTTGTGTATTTAAAGATAACTTTTAGAAGAAAGATGCCTGAGTAACTAATGGAAACTAAATGTTCTGGAGGCTAGAAAGGCAGCATAAACTTCCAAAAAATATGTGTGAGCAGCGGGTATGCTATGATGCTTAAAACAGACAGGATGAACAGAGACCTAAGACAGAAACACTTGCTCTGCTGCTGTTTCAGCACAGAAAGAGTAACAATATCAGATAGAAAACAGGTCCCAGAAAAGGTTCCTCCAAACTGAATGTGGAAATTTCTCAAAGTCAGAATCATGATCCATGGAAGACCCTCCAGTGATTTGAAATCATTGCTGAAGGCCAATCTAAATTCCTTTGGTCTGCCTAGGGTTGTCTTTTCTGCTTGAGCTGACCTGAGCAGTAGTGTAAGAACAGGTTTATCCTGTTCCATGCAGCAGGATTTAGGATTTGACAAAGCCCCTTTGCCACTAAGAACACTGTCTCTGCATCAAACCTCAACTCACAGTGACTTAGGATGGCAGGCACTAGTCACTGCTCACTTTAGCAGGAGGAGCCCTGTACTCACTCTTGATGTAGTTACTTAATGGTTAAAGGTTAAACCTTCCCTTATTAGAACCTTCAGATTCAGATTGACTGGGATTCTTCTTTTCTCTTCTTAATGTAACTTTAGGTTTATTATTCTTAACTTTGTAACCATTATGTTGCCATTCTGAACTCCAACCTATTTACTTGGAAAATGGGTAAAATGTATTGTATATACCACTCAAGGCTAAAGAGGTTGTCAGAATGCTTTTCAGAGAATGGGGATCTAATGTCCACCCCACCCTGGACTTCACTCTGTAGTTACCTATGTAACAGCACCCAGATGCCAGGGAATTTCGACTGCATCAGGACAGCCCTTCCTGTGGATCTAGTTTACCTTCAATCATTCCCCTTTCCTCTTCATTTGAAAATTCAGATGAAGAAGCACACTTGACCTTCTGAAGCTTTTTTAAAAAAAAATGTTACTATAAGTACCATTCCCAGGCACAGCGACTGGCTGCAAAGTTCAACGTGAAACAAGAGTAACCAGGGTTAACGGCGATTCACAGCATCAATCATTTTTATCACCCCCAAGGCAGAGTTTCCATTATTTATGCTGCTGGGTGATCTGCTGTATTTATGATATAGCTAGTTGTCATGGCTTTAAAAATATGATGGATTCCTAAATTAATCCCACATTCTTGTCTTGGGCTTGAAACATGGGAAGCCACAGGATAACAGAACTATCTATAATCATGAAATTAAATGCCCACGGGTCATGATAAAGAAAAGACTGGCCATTAAAAACCCTGTGCTTTCATGTCAATAATGTTAAAGTTCCTGACCTAATGCTTACATACTGAACGTTCAAACTTAATCTATTGCTATTTTTCAGTATACTGATATTTTCCTTCTTCTTTGGGAGAAATTAAATCATTAATAAGACACAGATTTCCTTCTCATTAATATTTGACGGCTTAGGATCTGTCACATAAGAATTAAAGTGCTGAGTGTTTGAAAAGGTAAGAAACCATTTGTTGCTGAGTTGAGAGTTGATGATAAAATGACTGAGGTTTTGGAAGAACTGAAGAATGAGCTTGTTGTTGACAAGACAAGTTGGGAAACACTTCGTGGTTAGATGATTCCTCTCCCAACAGCTCCCTGAGATATGCAGCCATCCACTAGCAGACATAAGTAAGCAGCATAGATTGAAGCATAATTAATAAAAATTCAGAGGGAGAAATTGGAGTTCAACCTGAAGGTCTGAAAAGCAAAATAGCCAGCCATTGACTCTTATCTTGACCTCAGTCTGAAATGGTGAATCTGCCTTCTGGAATCTGAAAATGAGACTGCATCTGAGAGCTGTCTTCTCCCATCTTATATTCCTCTCTAGGGTTGGGCTTAAAGGCTTGTGCCACCATCATCATTAAAAGCATGCACCACCAAGTTTCTATGTCAGCTAGTGTGACTACTGGGATTAACGGTATGTGTCATTATGGCTACTGGAATGAAAGGTGTGTGTTACCATAATCTGGTCTGTAAGGCTGACCAGTGGGACTGTTTTATTTTCAGATCTTCAGGCAGTCTTTATTTATTAAAATACATTTGAAATGCCACTATGCTATATTACTGCAGTCTCTCACATGGGTGGAGGTGTAGAGAGGCTTCTCCCAAGTACTACCTTCCAGTTTAAGTTGCCTACTCCAACCCTGCATGAGTTAAACTACATACCCAGCATGCAGCATGCTATTTATTTCCAGAAGAAATGAAAAGTTGTAGATTCATTTTTTTTGTTAAAGAAAATCAGGTTTGATAGAGGAAGACCCCTTGAGATTCCTGGCTACAAAAATAAAGAAATAAACCTAAAAGAACTACAAGGCACATGTTGTATATTTTACCTGCTCAAACACTTGACAAAACAGTCATTTTTGGCTAGCTTTTGTACAATGCATGGTCTGTATTTGTATTGATGCAGATATGCATGTTACCTTTAACATTTATGTATTTTCAGAGGAAGGGGACCAGACACCAATGAAAATGGATCGTCAAAGTGATCTAACATCCAAAACTAGCCTCAAGGCTGCTGGCTCAGATGCTCAAGGCTCACAAACTATTCCTGCCAAGGCCTAACAATTATCCTTATTTTCTCAAGTTTTCTCTAAATATTTCCAGAGCCCCAAACAACAGGGCTAGTCTAGAGAACTACACCTACATTCCCCAAAATGGATTTTGTATGTTTATTTTCATTTAAGGTGGTGTGTTGCAAGTTGTTTTTGGTCATACTCTTTAAAAAAAAAAGCAAAAGAGTTAAATTTAAAAATATCTTCCTAAGGGAAAAAAGGGGGATATGATATAAAAATGATAGGATAAAAGGATAGATTACTGAATCTACTTTAATCCAAAAAAAGATATTAATCTTATAATATTTTACTTTGGTATGGATTTTGGTTTATTGATGTAGATTTAAAGTTAATTTGTTATACTGTATATATTTGTGTATACATATACATACATATATATATATATATATATATATATATATATATATACATATATATATGTTTCTACTCTTGTTTGGGGCATTGTGTTTATGCAACTCATTTTAAAAATGTAATGTACAATTAAGAAATAAATATTAATAGTCATCTATAATTATAATAATCAAATTTATAGTGATGTTAAATATATTTTCAATGTCATACACAGATATTTAGGTAGATATATGGTCTTCAATCACTTCAAAGATCTACAGAATATGACATCTAATGTATTTAATAACCTAAGGCTTTTTATGACAGTGAGAGACATCTGCTCCTGGCAGCATCAATTTATTTGAGAGAAGATTATGGGTATTGAAAAACACCAAATGGAGTTTGTTTTCTATATGGCAAAAGATAGCCATTAGACAAAGAAACTGCCCTTGCCCTATTTGCTGACAGTATACTGTCTAAATTAAACCATTAGGATGCAATAAAGGTGACTGCCAAACATTGCCAAGACAAGTTAAGACAATCCTTCAAAATTCTCTGCTTCTCAAAAATGTCTGTAAGATACACTAGCGCTGTAGGCCATAGTTGGATGTTACAATGTTCCTAGGGTTACTGTCCAGGCAGTCTGATGTCCCTGTCTTTAAGTAACGTTTTACCCTTCTGCAGTCTTTGGTTAGGTAATTGTAATTGTAGTTTTCCTTAGTTATAATAAAAAGGTAAAATACATATAAAACTTTAGATTCACAAAAATAATATAATAATAGAGTATTTTCTCTAATTTTTCCAGTACAAATGGACTGGATATTGTAATTGTAATTCTTACTTGATAACCGTTTTTGTTGTATGTAATTTTACTATGTTAAAGCTAAAATTTTTCTTTTTATTTTGACAAAAATGTGGAGATGCTCTGAAATATGCCTTCATGTGAATGTGGGAAGGCACATGCTACACAATAGCAACGTATTGGGGTCAGAGGACAAATTCAAATGTTGGTGCTCATCTTCCACTTTACTTGAGACAGTTTTATCATCTTTGTCATTTGGTTTTGCAAATTTCAGTCTAGTTAGCCAGAGAGCTTTTGGGGATTTTCCTAACTCAACATACTATATCATCATAGAAGTAGACAGGTTCCAGTGTGTGTTAATATGTATGCCTTTTATATGACTCTTGGGGTTTTGAACTTAGGTTCTCATTTTTGTATACAAGTGGTATCTCCATAGAGCTATCTCTCCAGCTCTTCACCTATTTGATGCACTATTTCTTAACAAATTTATGAGCTTTTATTTGGCTTTAAAAAGAAAAAATAATTTCATCAATCATATTTGCTAATATTTACTAACTACCTGGAAGTGTACTCATGTGTAACAGGCCAACAATCCGTCTTTATCAAAATAGTAAACACACAACTATTTATTATGTTCCTCTGTTATTCTGAGATCTCATGCCGTAGGTTTACCTAGCACATGGGAACTTATCAATTTGTTTCAGCACTAAAAACAGGTCCAAACTTGACTTTTCTGGACTTAGAATCAGAAGAACCATCTGCCATAGGTTTACTAATGATCCCCACCCCATACACTGGGAATCTTACTCATGTATTAACGCATTGAAGCCTGTTGTAAAAAAAAATCCCAAAGGACATTTCACACTACCACAAAGAGACTTGTGCAACCATATTTACTGTTGTTTTATTCATAATAGCCATTCTGAATAAGAAAATGTAGTATGTTTACATAATGGAATATTCCTTAGCTCTTAAAATAATTGAAATAATGAAATTTTCAGACAAAAAAAGATGGGACTAGAAAAATATTTCTGAATGAAGTATCCCAGACCCAGAAAGAAAAATAAGATATGTATTCACTTATATGTGGATACTAGCATTTCAATCAATCATAATCAAGCTACAATCTGTAGAATCACAAAGGATAGGTAGACAGTAAGGAACTAGAGGGAACAGATAGATATCATAAGTTAAACAAAATAGAATAAATAATTATGGATGGATGAGAGGCCTGGAATATGAGAGTAATTAATGGGGAGGAAAAGGGGGTAAGAGGGGCTGGAGGGAGGGAATATGGGAAAGTCAGCTAAAAGTAAGGGGCATTTGAGTGGTAGTATGGAAACCTAAAATCTTGAAACATCCTAAAATATATAAAGACATAAAAGGCTATCTAAATTAAATCACCAACAAAACAGGGAAAACAGAGTCTCAACTGCCATCTCTTGCAACCAAATGGTTACCACTATCAAAATTGGGTTACATCATAATGAGTTATTGGTCGAAAGAGTTCAGTGGAAATTCTCAAACAACCCAGGCCAAACAATAGAATGTTCTTCACAAACTGATATTAAGCCCTTATTGCTTAAGACAACAACTATAAAACTCAGTGAACCTGTAAAAGTCAAACTGTTTACCTACATAGATCTATCTTCACGCCTGTGTTCTAGAATCTTTGGTACAGAAAGTTACCCTGCAAGTTTCCAAAAGAAAAACATAAACAACAAGCCAACCCCAACTTTTTGATCTACAATGGTGTCCTGCCTTCAAGGGATGATAGGGCAATGGTGACATAAAGCTTGTGGTAGTAACTGGTCAATAACCGATTTTACTTAAGAACCACTTCAAGGGTTAGAATCCATGACCACTACTTGGGTGGGCAAGAATGAGAGGCTGGATAGCCCAATGCCCTAGAGTAAAACCAACACTACTGATCTAAAAAATACTAGTGCTTAAACTGACTCCTAATGACTTTCTACTATACTCATAGATCAGTGCCCTGTTCAGCCGTTGTCTGTGAAGCTTTCTCCTGCAGAAAACGGGAACAAATACAGAAACTTACATTCAGAAATTAAACAGAGATTGAGAGAGTGAGAGACGTTGGAACACTCAGTTCAAATGGGATTTCTCCATCAAATCCCTCCCCTCAGAGCCCAGGAAACCTGCAGGAGAAGAGAGAAGGAAATTATAAGAGTCGAGTGAGTAGAAGACAACCCAAGAAAATAAGGCCTTTGAAATCAGCAACATCAGAGATAGTAAGAATTCACAAATCCTGAAGGAGCATGTACAGGGTTTGCACAGGTCTGCATCAGGTCCTCTGCATTTATATTATGACCTTTACTTTACTGTTTTTATGTAATTCTTTTGTGTGCAAACCAGTGGGTCTCTGATTCTTGTGCCTTTTCTTGAATGCTTTCCCTTCTGTTTGTCTGTTCTGTCCAATTTCCATAGATAGCTTTGTTTCATCTTATATTTTATTTTGTAAATTTTAATATTATCTCTTAGAAACCTG
>JAQHUG010000013.1:5686759-5697451 GCA_028555095.1 Dicrostonyx torquatus | reverse complement strand
TAAAGTTGCCACTTTACTAAACCATTGTATGCCCTAATATTTGTCCTTATGCAGGTAAGTGTAATCTTCACCCAACATCAAGGAGACTTTTCTTTGCAATCGACCATTGTAGAAAAACACAACCAATTAAAATGCAGAGCTGTATTGAACCCTAGTTCAAATGGATACATCTACAAAGCAACTCCTGTACTAAGGTTCAAGAAGCATCGCAGAAGACAGGAGGTGGAGCAGAGGGATCGTAAAAGCCAGGGGATCGGGTGCTTGCTGTGAGATTATGTCTCCTAGTAATATCAGTAGTTACACCTGTAGTCTCACCACATGACTTCCTGAACAAGACTTGCTGAACAAGAACAGCAACAAACATTGTAAAGTTGATGGGGGAATGCCTAAGAGGCTGGAACCCTACACAAACTACTACAGGCAACAAAAGAGTGCTCAGAGTGGACACTCTGAGAGCAGGTGTCTTTCTTAGGGAAGAGCAAAACAATTTTATCCAAAACCCAAATGGTCAGTCCCGAAAACAAACATGCACATAGCATCATGCAGACTGAGCAGGTTATATTTGCTAACATTTATGTGAATGTTTGCATGGGTGTATGTATGTATGCATTTATATAACATATATATGTATATGTAACAACAATGAATGAAAAAGAGGCTAAGAATTTGAAAGAGAGCAAGGAAGTATATATGGAAGGATTTGGAAGGAGGACAATGAAGGAGGAAATAATGTAACTATATTACAATCTCAAAAGTAAAAACAAAAATGACTATTGCCTGAAGAATTCCTAGTTAATTGTCTGCATCTCATTTATACTCTGCTAGGGCTCTGGGTATATCAGAATTACCCCAAACAAGACATCATTTCTCTGAGAAAATGTCCCATTTAAGCATAACAAATCATGTCCACACTGCAAGAAATGTTCCTTTGCCTAACACTATTCTATCAAGCCCATGTCACAATTTTAGATTGTTCAATTGTTTCAAACAGTTGTACATTATTGACTTAGACTCTATGTTGCCAACACTCATTTAAAAGATTAATAATGATAGGACTGTAAAGATGGCTCAGAGCTAAGAGTGCTCTGTGGTCTAGTGGGTAACCAGGGTTTAGTCCCCAGCACCCACCTTAGGCAGCTCCCAGCCACCTGTAACTGCAACTTCAGAGGCTCAGAATTTCTCTTCTAGTCTCTGCTGAACCCTGTCCACATACATACGCATTCACACAGACACAAACATGCACATAAAGAAATTAAAATGAATCTTGGAAAATAAGGCATATATAAAGAACATGACTTAAGTTTTACCTCCACAAACTTGGCTATGTACAACACATATATAAATGAAGATATCCAAAAGCTTCCTAGCTGCACTGTAACTCATGATCTTTCCAGGAGGTTTGGGAGGTGTCATACTATAAACTGTAGAAAAGGATGGCCAACAAATTTCTACATCTCCTATCTACTGAAGGCCCAGAACTTGGTACACAAAAGCATACACATTAGTATCACTGTTAGGTACTTTTTTCAGCTTGTGAGGCAATGTCTAACAATACAATAGCTGTTGCTGTTTTGTTGAAATAGGTGAATAGTGCCAAGTATTGAATCAATGTCTCAAGAACTCAAAATTCCACCTTTTCAATTGTTTATCTTTTCAGTGCACCATCCTACTTTTTCATTTATTTTAGAAAAGCATATACTTATATTCAATTATTTCTTCCCTCCTCCAAAACTATATCATGCCTGCTGTGTCTACTGTTTGTGTGTACTGAAACAGGAAGATAGATGTGGGACCTAAGCTTACTGACAAAGTGTGAGCTGTGAAATTTGCCCATGTCCCAGTCATTTTGCCACTTCTGTCTATTTCTCCATGTTCATTAAAGGCCAACAGGTTACATCAGCCTCTGCAGTTGTTTATTCTTTTCTAACAGAATTAGGGGGAGCAGCCCAAGCTTTCTAGCCTATTGTCATGTCATTTTCTATCTACTTCAGATACATTTTTTCTTTCATTTACTGAAACATTAAAATTCCCCACATCCTTCCTCCATGGTTACCAGGTTCACTAAATTCACCAAGAGATAGAAAGAACATCTTTAAGTGGAATGTATTATTCCTTGTGTATTTGCACTATGATACAAGAATGTGAAGCTTATATGAAAGTGTTCTCAGATGATGGGGGATGAAGACCCAGAGGTAGGGAGCTGTGACTGGCTACCAGTGGTGAACAGCAGAGTGTTCCATACTCTGGCAATGGTGTGGTATAAGTGATTCACTCTTGATTCACTCTGGACAATTTTAAAACATAGTTTAAGTAATCAATTACCATCTAGTAAATATTTTAAACAATGTCAATGACAAAATATTTTTACCTGGGAAAAGTATTCATCTTTGGTCCTAATTCTGAATAATTGCTAGAGGTACTGATGAATTTAAGAATAAAGAATGCTAAATATGGCATATATAAAAGTACTGTATGTGCTTGGGAAGCTGAAACAGGTTGTCTTGAGTTCCAGATCACCATCCTGGGACACATTGCCATGTTCCAGGCTAGTACAGAGTATATAGTAATATGCTACCTAAAAACAGGTATATGCATGTGTGTATGTGTGCATGTGTATAACACATAAATGCATATAAGATATAAGTAAACATACTTTCAGTACGTATTCTTTATTTTTATTATGGATAAGAGTCATGCCATGGCATACAGATGGAGGTCAAAAGGCAACTTGTAAAAGTCAGTTCTCTGCTTCTACCTTGTGAATCCCAGAGATTGAATTCAAAACATCAGACTTGGTGGCAGGCAGTCTTACTTGATGAGGTATCTCACCAGTCTGTTTATGTTAGTTCCTTGATTGAAATTTATTAGGATGTCTAATTTCGCTTTAGGCGCATTTCATTCCTGATCCCCATGGCACCATATATTTCTACAGCTAAACAGAGATTAAGGGACTGAGATGTAGCTCAATGAGAGCCTGCTCTCCTAGCATTGTCAATCCCTGAGATGCAGCTTTAGTGCTGCAAAAATTGAAAAATTAAAATTAAAGCTCTTAAAAATAGAGCTTGCGTGGTGGCTTTTATCTACAATCTTAAAACTTAGGATATGGAGGCAAAGGACTCTCCACAAGTTTGAAGGCAACCTGAGCTATATAAGGAGAGCAACACTGTGTGTGTGTGTGTGTGTGTGTGTGTGTGTGTGTGTGTGATAGTGGCAATAAAGTTATTGTAAAGACTGAGACATAGAACTTGAGTGTTTAATCTTACCATTCTATGAAACGACATAGAACGTTTTATGCATTCTTAAAATGTATTTAGTCAGATATAGAATTTAAAGACTGACAGAATTGACTCAAAGAAAAAGACTTGGAAATTGCAATAATTTCTAGAGTGCATTGTTAAAATGAGTGTTCATGAGTCTGGCATAACTATTGCGAAGTTAAGGAAGTTTCCTAATTATTTGTGCATTGGTTGCTTCATGTGAAAGACATTTGTAAGTCGAAATCAATAAAATACGTTCAACTCTGAGTGAAGGCAGATTGAAATAAATTCACAGAGTTTGCTTGACTTGTTATGGAATGAGACCATGTCAAAAAGATTAATCTTCATGGATCATTTGCAAATTCACAGAAGATAAGAAGAAAAACTGTCATTCATGTTCTGATCAGTATGTGGACATGGTTCCTCCATTTCTCCAAAACAAAGGAAAATACTTAAAACTGCTCATTATTATTTTTTTCTCAATACTTTTTCACTATTTTAAATTAGCAAGATGGTGTGCATATATATTTTTGTAAATTACAAAAGATAAAAGGGAATTTTGGTTTATATTTTGTTCATCATACACACGTGTTATTATTATTTCATATTATTTCCTTGTATGAAATACAGTAGAATGTTTAATTTTTGTTTAGAAACATTTCATTCCTAATTCCTATGGTACCATACTGTTCTGCAGTTAAATATTTTTATGTCAGGGATAATTCTGAAAAATAAATATATTATATGCACAAGTGCAACCATAAAAACAATCTGTTTTGGCTGTTAGCAGTGCTTGGCAGGACATTTAAGCAGTGAAGTTGACTCAGGTGTTAAAATCTGGCAGAGTTCCAGTTCTGGGGATCTTCAGTGTTGAAAGACAGTGAGGAAATTCTACCCTAAATTCATGGAAAAGAGCCAACAGTGAACAACTATAATCAAAAGACTCTTCCAAGGACCCTTTCTCCTTGAAATTCTATGCCTCTTCTTGCACGCACACACACACACACACACACACACACACACACACACACGAGGGAAAGAAAAGAAAAAATAGAAAGAAAATTGGAATGCAGAAATGTTGGTCCTTGATTTTAAAAGTAATGAAAGTCCCTAGTTAAACACAAGACAGTAAATCTGGGAACAGATATTTTCAAAGAAATACCAGGTCTTGCTCTCAATCAAATATAAAGGAATGTTTATTTTTAAATTCAATGTGAAAAAAACTAAAATCAAATTTTACTTTCTATGTATGTATAACATCATATTAAATATTCCAGTGAGTCAGGGCTTGTTTCCCTAACCCCTTTCTTGAGAGCCTGACATTCCTCTGAGAAGGTCCATGTGTAATGGGTAAAATGCTGAAGACATCAAGCCCTTTGCTTAAGAGATTGCTGAGCCACTTCAGAAAATAGTCCAAATATATGGTAGCTTCTAAAACAGCAAATTAATACTAACGGTCATGTCAGCATCTGGAGGAAAGGGCTGAATAACTCTACAAACTCATGAAAAAGTAAATCTTTATTTAAGTCTCGAACATGCCATTAATTAAACATTTTTATTGTGTAGCTGATTTTTAAAAAGAAAAAGAAAAGGAATAGAAACATTTTTCCATTATGTGAGCAGGCCTATAAATAATGAATGTATTATCCAGTTCAGCTCATTGTCAACAAATCTTAGCTGGATCTTGAAGAAATGCCAAGTCCTTGTACTGCCTGTCATTAAAAAAAAAAAATAGGGGGTGAGTGTTAATGTTTTCCTAAAAGAAATAAACAGGAGTGGTACCATAGATGACAGAAAAGGATTGGGTAAAAGGCCAGCCACTAAGCATCTCTCATGACTACAGGCTTACAGCTTGACTGTGATGGTTTATGAAGACAAGTCCCGGGATTGTTTTAAGCACTTTCTTTCTGAGTAATTCTTGAAACTGAAACTTTGGTTTGTTGGTCCCCATGAAATGTTATCACTCATCTTTGTCAGTATTACTGGGCCTAGCCTACGTTTTTACTCTTTCCAGCTGCTTAGTAGTAATCAAACAATAAATAAATATTTATATACATTATTTACTATTACAGGTGTGAGTACTTGAGGAGAGTGCCTGAGAATGCCCTCAGATGCTCAGGTACTTTAGCATTTGGTACTGAGTGGATGGCACTGTCTTTGGAGGTTCAGGGGAAGCAGCCTTGTTGAAGAAATATATCACTAAGTGGATGCTTGAGAGTCTATAGTATCCCATTCCGTTGTGCTCTTTAAGTGTGGTGGTTTGATTAAGAATGACCTCCATAAGTTCATACACATTTGAATGCTTAGTCTTCATAGATAGGCACTATTTGATAGGGATTAAAAGGATTAGGAGGTGCGGTCTGGCTGAAGGAACTGTATCTCTGCAGGTAGACACTGAGGTTTCAAAAACCCACACCAGTCTAGCATCTATCTCTTGGCCAGCAGATCCAGATGAGCCTCTCAATACTGCTCTAGCACCATGCATACCTCCATGCTCCTTGCCATGATGAAAATGAACTAAAACTGTGAATATTTAAGGAAGCTCCCAATCAAGTGCTTTTGTTTGTAAAATTTGTCTTGGTTGTAGTATCTCTTCACAGCAAAAGACAGGAAGTGAATCATATATGTAATGTAAACAAATACATGTGTGTGTGTGTGTGTTTGTGTGTGTAACAATGACAATACAAGAGAAAGAGACTACCAGTTTGGGAGTGAGGGGCACATGGTAGGTATTGGAGGAAGAAGACATGGGAGGAGTTATAAGAGGAAAGGGAAAGGAAAGTTAAAAAAATTATATTTACTTAGAATGAATTATAAATTTTATTCTATTCATAAAAAACCTTTCTTTATATAGGTTTAACAATAGTGATAAGTTCTATGTCTCTAAGGCTGACTCAGAATTCACAACAGGCTATGTGTCTCTAGAGATATCTATGCTTTACTTCCATTTAATAAACATGGCTCAATTTGTCTTTGTGCCAATTAGTAATGGCTCTTTTTACTATCTCTTGGTTTAATTCTTCTATGATCCCTTAATTTTCAGTGTTTCTCTTTAACCCAGAATCAGCATCTTCATTAGTGCATTTGGGAACAAACTGCAAGGAAGCAGCCCTATGTGACTTGTGACATGACTCAATGAGGAACAGCATGGTTCACCAAGCCTTAGGAACCTAGTCTCAATCACCTGGACCCCCAAGGTAGACCAAGGCTGAAGTCTATAAGCCTTTCTCTAATCACAACTACGGTTGCATGATTCCTCCCCCCACACACACATAAACACATAATAAATGCATAAATTCGTTAAAGAAGAAAGTATTTTACTCATTGAGAATTTCATACAAACATTCAATAAGTTGTTTTTGAAATTTGTGTATGTATTTATTTTATGTGTACAGGTGTTTTCCCATCAAAGTATGTCTCTGTATCATACACAAGATTGAGGACCATGGTGGACAGAAGAACAAAAAGGATTCCTTCAAAACTGATTTAGAGGTGATTGTGAGGTGCCGTGTGGGTGCTGGAGTTGAACCCAGCACCTTTGGAAGACCAGTCAGTGCTCTTAAATGCTGAACCATTGCTCTCATATTTAATACAATGTTTGGATCAAGTCCATTCCTTATTCCTTCCCTTCCAATTGTTCTCCTATCTCTACCACCACTATTCCTTCCCTAGTTCATATGCTCTGTATGTGTTTTTAACCCCCACAGAGGCCATGTATTGCCACCAGTCCTAGGATATCCTAAGATGGTATTATTCTATAAATATGCCTGGCAGATAATGGGCAAGAGGATACCAAGAAATCTTACTGGGACTAGAGGGATGGCTAAGCAGTGAAGAGTACTTATTGCACTTACAGGTGACCTGAGTTTAGTTCTTGGCACAAATATCAATCAACGTACAAATGAGTGTAACTTCAGTTGCCAGAGACCCAACACCTGTCCTTTGTGGACACCAGTGCTGCAGGAGCTCCTTCTGCTCCTTCAGCCAATAGCCTTTAAGATACCATCCACTTGGGTGTGGTATCTTTCACTTTATAAAGCAATGGTAGACCTGCTCTCTCCCCCTTGCTTCTGGCTCCACTTCCAGCTACTAGACTCCTTTCTTGATTGCGCAGAGGGCTGTTGTCTAGGACAGCGATCTGTAAGTTTTGCCCTTTAAATAAATAACCCTTTTTTAATCATAATTCCAAACTGGTGTGGGATTGTTTTGTGACTTATGCCTTCATACCAGCATTAAATGAATGTGCTGCACATAAGCTCTCTCTGTCTCTCTTTGTCTCTGTCTCTATCTTTATCTCTGTCTCTCTTGCACTCTCTCTGTATCACACACCTACACACACACACACACACAAACACACACACACATGCATGCACACACTTTAAAAAGAAAAGTCTAAGAAAAGGAAATTTTTGGAGTAATCCTCACTGACATTGCATCTATTTATTTAGATAGACATAGGTAGCAAATTGAATCATTTAAGATTATTTGATGAGAATTACTTAATGAAATGTGGTAGGGCCAAGTACCACTTTAAGTCTGCAGCTTTTACTCAGATTCATTATACTTAATACGATAACTAAAACACTACCATGTTTTATTGGAATGTAAGATTTTTCCTGAATGTTTCCTATACACTAGTAAGTACTTTTATCACATTCATCCAGTCACTTTATGAAGTTGGGATGGTTATTTTCATAAACGCATTGCTAAGGGAGATATGGAGATAAGGTCAGTACATCCTGCCAAGAATCTCCTTAGGAGTGAGAAGAAGAATCTTCTTCTTCTGCCTGGTAGATGATTAATGAGTGACTGTTAACAGCTGAATTCCTCCCTAAGTATTTTCTTCATCCAGAAATAAACAGAGACCCTAAGTCTTACTTCCTCCTCAGCAGTCAGACCAGAGCTCCTGGAGGATTTTGATACCACACAGTCCTTCCTCCTTCTGGCCAAACACACTGATTTTACATTTTGTAGGAATTGCTCTGGAGGTACACCATCATATACCTCTTGCATTCAAGTCTTTCTAAAGCTTGTTTCTACTAAATAATTTAAAATAAATAATACCAGAATTTGGTCCCAGAATAACTCTTAAATTAGGTTTAGAGCTGAACTATTTATTGTGGTGACTCTGGTGGTAGCTGGAGCAATGACCAAGCCTAGCATGATATAGTGGTTCAATTATTAAAACTTTCTAAGCAATAAACATACACCCAAACTTGGAAAAAAGCAGTGTTGGCAAATGCAGTATGAGAAAGTGGATAAATAGAAACAGCAAAAAAGAAGATAGCACAGTTGACTTTTGATCATTGCCCCTTATGCATTGGAGAAAGATAATGAAAATTTGGCAGTATCTGCTACCAATCAAAAGTGATGCATGAAGTCAAGATGCATCATTGCTTCTAAGAAGTTGAAGATCAAATTGAAGATTTAGCTTGAAGAGCAGTAGAAATACAGAAAGGTTGAATTGTCAAACTTAGCTGACCTAGTAATTGAAGGTAAGAGGCTTACATAGGCAAAAGACCCTGAGTTGGCCTGAGGACACTTGAGCACTCAGAATATATTTATGTTTCAGGGAGGGCCCATTTGTTCATCCCGGTCGCCCAGCTAGCTTAGCCCTGAAATAACTACACAGAAACTGTATTCATTAAATCACTGCTTGCCCACGAGCTCTAGTTTCTTATTAGCTAATTCTTACATCTTAATTTAACCCATTTCTATTAATCTGTGTATCACCACGTAGCAGTGGCTTACTGGGTAAAAGTCCCAGTGTCTGTGTCTGGTGGGTTCATGGCATCTCCATGACTCTGTTTTCTTTCTACCAGAATTCAGTTCCATCTTTCCTGCCTACCTAAGCTCTGCCCTATCAACAGACCCAAAGCAGTTTCTTTATTAACCAATGAAAGCAACATAAAGACAGAAGGACCTCCTACACCACATTTAAGCACCAGATTCCTCTAAATTCCCTTTGTTATGAACTTACTCATTATATCCTGTTAGTGGCTTGAATTTTCTTTTTGCTTAAAGACAATTTAGAGCTCACTGATGTATAGGATCTATGTCTACTTCCCTTCATGACCATGAATATTTCATATCACTTCATGACTTGGTCAGAGAATTATTGGGTCATCTAAAGGAAAAAAGAGATTACAACTTGAAGGAGCTATACCATATAGTCAACAAGTGCCAATAAGAGTCAGGGGAAAGACTATAGGATTGGATGGTGAAGGTAGTGGATCAATAAGGGCAGACTATAGGAATGAATAATGGAGAGTTTATTGATGTCTGAACATGCTCTTATGACATGGAATTTAATGTCTTACATGAATCTCAGAAGATATCATTAGCATATGCTAGGATAATGCCATGAAGTCCTTAGTTGGTGAGGTATTCTAGACCTATAATAGAAGGTGGCAGAATAAAGAACTAAAAGATTTGCAAAATAGAAAAGAATGTTAATTACATATACAAGCATGGAAAATATAACAGCTGGGTAGTTTGACAGAAAGGCCCCCAGAAAACTCATTTAACCACAGTGAAAATCTTCATGGAGGCTCTTCTTTATGGGCAAAGCTAGTATTAGAAGTTGCTATAATTTATCTGGATTCCATGATAGCAGTCGGAATGATAGACCCTGAAAAAAAAATAGATGCTACTCTACAGAACTTCGGTCCAAATCAAGGTGAGCACAGTTGTCACTGGTATATTAGTTGGTCTGAGCTACCATAACAAAATGTTTCTATCTTCATATTCACAGTTTCCATATCATGGGTTCAATCAACTACTGATCAAAACTTAACACATTGCTATTGAATAGGGACAGCCACTTGTCTTTGTCATTAATCCTTGTGGTATAATAACAATTTTGATAGTATTTAGTTTGTATTAGATAGAAAAAATAATTTAGCCGGGTGGTGGTGGCACATACCCTTTAATCCCAGCACTCGGGTGGCAGAGGCTGGCAGATCTCTTTAAGTTCAAGACCAGCCTGGTCTACAAGAGCTAGTTCTAGGACAGGCTCCAAAGCCACAGAGAAACCCTATCTCGAAAAACCAAAATAAGAAAAAATAATTTAGAGATAATTCAAGTATTCAAGATAATGTATATTAGAATAGATGCAAAAATTATGTGTTTTACATAAAATATTTGCAAGTTTTATGAATTTCCTAATTTTTTACTGAACTTTAAAGCTATATAATACTGATAAATAAGTCAGAAAGTCACTGAGTGTTAAATATAACTACCCACCTTGAGTTGCCTTCTTCCAGAACCACTAGATCTTAAAATGAAGTTGATACAACTAGCTAGGTGTGATTCGTGATTTGTGCCTAGTAATACAGTATGCCAGATGTAGAGGCAAGTGGATCCTAAGTTTGAGGAAAGTCTGGGCTAAATATGGACACCATATCTCAAAAACAAATAAGAAACAATATATATG
>JAQHUG010000013.1:5652140-5685409 GCA_028555095.1 Dicrostonyx torquatus | reverse complement strand
CTGCATTCAGATTACTTTTCCCACCTAGCCATATTCTGTTTTGCCATAGACCAAAGGAGCTTCTTTATTAACCAATGATAATAAAGCATATTCATAGTATACAGAGGGGAATCCCACATAATTATGTCATGGCAGACACTTTTGTCTTCTTGTTCCAAGAAAGCACATTCTGATCATTTTCCTGAAATGGGATAATGTATGCAGAATTTCTCTGTGTCTTGGATGCCACTCTCAAATCACCACCCAGAGACTTATTATTCATTATAAATGCTTAGCCGATAGCTCAGGTCCAATTACAGCCTGCTCTTACCCCTTAAATCAACCCATTTCTGTTAATATATATGCTACCCTGAGGCTCATGTACCTCATCTATGAACTTCCCATGTTGCTTTTTCTGTGCTTAGCTGGCAACTCTTAAGACCCTCCTCTTCTTCTTCCCAGCATTCTCCCTGCCCAAAAAACCTGCCTAGCTATTATCCAATCAGCTTTTTATTAACAATAAGAGACACACATCTTCACAGTGTACAAGAAAGATTATTCCACTACAGGGTAGCTGTTAAACACAGTAACCACATTGTATATTGTATGAAAGACAGAGTAAATGTTTCCAGTCGTTGGGTATAGTCTAGGGAACTCTTGGTGACCACACAGCTCTAATGTCGATGATGCTGATGATGAGTCACCCAACAAGGTAGTCTCTGGTACCAACTGAAGTGCTGGCTGAGAGTGCTGGGAGTTGAGAAGGACAGGAGACAGATGCAATAGGCTTTTGTTTTATAGTTTCAAGTTTGGCTAAAATACTATGGGTTGTAGCTTCTTCCATTAAACTTTCTACCTCCAGTTAATCTAGCAAATACTTAAACCAGAACCCTAAATGTTCTATCCTCAAAACCAATCCAGGAGAACTGAATTTAGTTTGCTCAACTGGTGGACCATAGAGGATATGGTAAATACAACACGACCCATACCCACGTGGTACTAAAGTACTCATTCTCTGAGTTCCAGAAGTATGGTGGCTACCAATTATAAGTTAGAACCATCATGAATTTTCCCATGTAAAGAGAAAAAGATGGAAAGAGATCTCCTAGCCCTAACAGATGTATGTCTCCCTCAGCAGCATGTCATCATATGAGGAGTGGGAGCAGGGAAATGAAGGTGTGCCCTCCTGCACTAGTGGTGTACCTACTTCCTGGAGGGATTTACGTATTCTTTCTTCTTTCATAGCAACCTTTAGGTTGTTTGCTTGTACCTCCATCATACTAGTTCAACCCCTGCTTCTGTATCATCCCATTGATCTACAAATTTTTGAAACAAGAGAACTTGTTGATTACTCCCTAAATTTTATCTTTGTATCAGAGGCTGATTCACAGGAATTATAACTAAAACAGTTACTGTGACATAACTGTACATCAAACAATATAATTCCAGAGCCTCCTGAACAGACAAACTAAATGTTTTTCCTTCTCCATTATCCATTCAATTAAGACTCAAAATTCCTCTAATGATTTTTTGTTTTGGTATTTAATGCTATGTTAGCTGTTGCTTGCTTTTCTCCATCACTGACTAAAAGGTTGAACTGATTTCAAAACTAAGTACTGAAAAACATTTAATCTGTGACAGGCATAAAGAAATATTGAAGGAGTAGGTGACACTTTTTCCCTGGAAGAGTACATCCACAAGTCTGTAATTAGTGATAGAATCCTAGTCTATGATGGGCATATGGATAATGCTGACTGGGGGAGTCTGTACATATTTAAGAGATGTATAATGTCTTCTGCATACTAAGACAACTTGGGAACATGTGCTTGTTTCATTTCTTCCTCTGGGGGAAAGGAAATTGATGTCTGAGGTGAGTTTCTGTCCTGCGTCATTCCACAGAAGCTTCCCAAATTACACACAGGAGGTTTATATTAGTTATAAATGTTTGGCTGGTAACTCAGGCTTACTACTAACTAGCTCTTATGCTTAAATTAACCCATAATTCTTAACTATGTTTAGCCACATGGCTTGGTACTTTTCTCAGTGAAGCATTCCCATCTTGCTTCCTCTGTGACTGTCTGGTGATTCCTGACTCTGACCTTCCCCTTCCCAGAATTCTCCTAGTTTGCTTGCCCCACTTATACTTTCTGACTGGCTACTGGCCAATTTGTGTTTTATTAAACCAATTAGAGTGACAAATTTTGGCAGTGTAAAAACATTAACCCACAGCAGAGAATGGCATAATAATCAAACCAAAACAAGATCTGAAGGATTCACTCCAGCTCTGAGTTTGATCTGTTTGGCCTTGTTCAAGTGACTTCAACTCCTGAATCTTCCTTTCATCTCTTCTTTAGTCATAGCATATATAGCATTGCCTGAGTTTTCTATCTGATTTAAGCATGCCCTACAATTTGAAAAATTCAGATCAACACCTTAATGGAGTAGGTAATCCTCTATATTTGCTCCAAACTAAGTGAAAATGAACATTTCCAGTTAAGATTCAATTATAACTCTTCCAAATCCAGAGACTGCTGACAGACTTTAACATTGAAAAAATGAACAGTTCGGTTATTCAACGCAATAAAGAAGGGTGAAAATGGACAGGTTATTTTACCAAATAATAAAGATTCTTCTTAGTATTTATTTGGGAGCAGGCTTTAAGAGGATTGCACAAGAGCTGTAATCATGTCTCTTGTCTTAACTTCTCCTGTCAACTATTCACAATAGAAATCCTACTTTATCCCCTGCCCCATTTTTTTTTTGGTTGCTCTAAGTGCTAGTCTTAAAAAGTGCTCAGATTAACTAGTGCTCAAGTATTAATAAACACACAAATCAGGAACCATTCAGTTTATGTTGATTACAACTTACAAGAGTTAATGGATGATTCTTCCTATAAGGAAGGCTAGATGAAAAATCTTAGTTCAACGAGCTTCCCTGCCAGAAGCACATGAGCAAGTATCTCATCACAACCACACATAAAGAGCCTTATTCCAGAAACTACTCAGAATATGTTCATGTCATCCTGGCAACCCTTGGAGTTCTATGTAAAAGGAAGGGGCAGACCCACAACTCCATGTTAAACTTGTTTGGGCTCAGAGTCTGTGATGTCCCTCCTACTATCTACACTACCTTCTAAAATATCCTAAAACAGGGCCTTTAGAGACTTTTTCTCAATGTTATGCCGCAGCACCACCATCTAACTCAACACCTGTTACCCAGAGGTCGTATCAAGCAATAAATGGCTAAAAGTGACCATATGAAGAGGGACACAGGGATTTTTCACTGTGAAGGATCCACTACGCTCATCCTCAGTTTTGTACCTATATTAGGCAAACACATGTCTGAGAAATTTTGCTCTCAATATATATTAAACTCTAGGATCTGTCAAATGCTATGCTTTATATCTTAGGTTAGGAAGCTAAAAGACAGAGAAACAGGACTTATCTGAAGACCTGACTCATTTCTTCCATGTTCTTCAGAAAACTCTTCCTGTAGCTACTCAATATGGTGAAATTCTGGGGAACATTTCAACAAAAGCCTCTGAGCCCCAGATGACATTCAAAACATGTAACCCACAGTACAATTCCACTAAGCAATCAACAGCACCGGGCATTGTAAAACTGTTTGGAGACATAAACCACCTCACATTAGACAGTGTGTGTCTGTCATCTGGTCACATCATAGCCTTCTACTTCTTCCTATGCTATCCAGGATACACTATTCCTCTCCCACCCCTTTGTGTGTCAGCAATAAAGCTCCTGAGTACTTGTATTGGAAAAAGAAGAGCAGTTTCAAGTGACTAATGAAGTGCTTGGCCCAGAGTCAAATCTCCAGAGACCTACAGCAGAATGAGATGAAGTTTACCTTTCTCCAAGCTAATGGCAGATTTCCTGAAAACCAAGCAAGCAACCAATTGTCCAGTATCCATTAGCACTCTGCTGCTGAATTCCTCAATTCCTAAATAGCAAAGAAATGAAAACTCACTGATACGAAATGTTAAAACACAAAGAATTCATTTGAGTATCTTCCCTTCAAAGTGCTTATTTGAACCTTTTTTGTTTTTTTTTTTTTAGTAGACCAGTAAGCCACTGCCTTCATTGTGGATCACTTTTATTTTCAATGTTATGTGGCATCAAATTAACTTTGTTGTTGAAACATGCAATAAACAATGTAACAATAAGTTTGCATAAGAAGTGATTAGAGTAAGGCAAATTAAATAGATTATAAAAGCATTCAAATCAAATCAATCAGCTTTGCCTAATTCATTCTGTTTCCCTCCTTACACAGTGTTCAGTGGTGAGTACAAGAAATGCAAACCTTTTTCCTGGCCCTGTTTGAAGGTGAGCTTCTGAAATGAGTTTTACTGTATCTTTGAATAAACCTCCTCACAGGAGCAGTGCAGACAAGGCTACATACTTGAAAGTCAACCCACATGACAGCAAGAAATGACAAGGAGGAGCCAGATATGATAGAATATATTCAATTCCTCAAGGCGTGAAATGAATACCTTTCAATAATTCATTTTTTATTATTTTAAAAAATACCAATCCAAATTCTCACTCCTTCCCCTCCTCCCACTCCCCTCCCACTCCCTCCAATCCTAAGAGAGGGCAAGACACCCTGCCCTGTGGAAAGTCTAAGGCCCTCCCTACTAAATCTAGGTTGAGCAAGGTATACATGCAAAGAGAATAGGATCCCAAAAAGCCAGTACATGCAGCAGAGACAAATCCCAGTGCCATTCACTGTCAGTGGCCCCTCAGTCTGCCTCAACTGTCAGCCACATTCAGAGGGACTAGTTTGATCCCATGCTCGTTCACTCCCAGTCCAGTTGAAGTTGGTGAGCTCCTATTGGCTCAGGCAAACTGTCTCAGTGGGTGAACCCGTCATGGTCTTGATTTCCTTGCTCACACTCTCACTCCTCCACTCTTCATCTGTACCTTAGGAGCTCAGTCCAGTGTTGTGATGTGGGTCTCTGCCTCTGTTTTCATCTGTTTTTGGATGAAGGTTCTATGGTGATTTTTAAGATAATCATCAGTCTGACTACAGGGCAAGATCAGTTCAGGCACCCTCTCCTTTATTCCTTAGGATCTTAGCTGGGGTCTTCCTTGTGGATTCCTGAGAATTTTTCTTGAGACAGGTTTCTTGCTCCCTCAATCAAGATATCTCTTTCCTTGCTCTCATATCTGCCCTTCCTCCATCTTGACTATCCCATTTCCTCAAGTTCTCCTCAACCCTCCCCTTCTCCACTTCCTTCTGGCTCCCACCCCCATGCTCCCAAATTTTGTCAGACAATCTTGTCTGTTTTTAATTTCCTGGTGGGTCTATATATGTTTTTCTTTGGGTTCACCTTATTACTTAGCTTCTCTAGAATCATGAACTATAGGCTCAATGTTCTTTGTTTATGGTTAGTATCCATTTTAAACCTAGTTGATTTCAAGCAGGAAGCTAGATTGCCTGCATAAATTAAGTGAAAAGAAAGTAAGCTTGTAACTACACTAACCGAGAAAGGGGAATCATTGTCTCTAGCGGACTGTTGAGAAAATGATTTTAAGTGATGGGCAGCTCTCTTAATAGAGAATGTCTGTGTGTTTCATTCCACTTCCTGCTGCAATGACAGAAGCCCACAGGCTTATTTATAAAAAAAGATAAACCTATTCCCCACAGTTCTGAAGGCTAAGAAGTTCAATGTCAAATTGCCATACTCCAAACCATTTTCAAATGTCATAATATGGCAAAGGGTATTACTAGTGATGACTAGTGAGATGGCCTTGTTCTATTTTCTCTTTTTCTTATAAAGACACTAATTTTATCATAAGGCTCCATACTACAGTTAATCCTAAGTACTTCCTAGAGGCCCCACCTCCAAAGTGCCATCAACAGGGGTTTTAAGAATAAGTTTCTCATTCATGAATTATGGAGCGATGTATTTGGAAGACTACTAGAAATCAGAGCCATATATTTTGGTTTCCGTTTACTCAATGGCCACTACACCTGAAATTCCCTTTTCTGTATGAATAATGGAGAGTTCACATAAGTAAAATGGCCACACAGGGCTACTGTAAGTGTTGAATGTGATTATGTCAACTTACTTTTCGAAGTAAAAGCTGTTTAGCTAATGCAAGGGAAAGCACTGAAAGATTAAAACTCTCATTTTGTGGTCCTCCAGAGGGAGCCATATCCAGGAGGTGATTAGCAGACATGCACAATATTGGCTTGTTAATGAATTACCACTAATGAGAAGTCAGATAATTAAATGGCTTGTTAGCATCATTCAGGAGCTGACTTCAAACTGGCATCTAACACATATATCAAACCTCTCTGAATTTCTTTAGTCTTTGCTATTTTTCTTCATCTTCCTTTGCACCCCTGAAAACGTGACTCATTTCTAATTGCACAGTTAGTCTTGTAAGCCTTTACTAAGTACCCATCTGTAAGAACAAATGAAGGGATGTGTGAGTGTCTGAATAAATTATTGATAAACTGTGAACTGATGAGTTTGCTTTGAAAGCAGTGAATTGTATTTTTCAATAGATTCTGTATAGAGAAGACACTGATCCATTAAATTGGAAGAAAAAGAAGATGCCATGTTTCTCCATCACGCGCGTGGAAGGAAAATCATTCAACCTATATGAAGCTCCTCTGTGAAGCATCTGATGATGCGGACTTGTCCTTTTAGAAAGGAAGACTACTTTTATAAATAACTCCTTCGTCCCTCTGCTGGCCAACTTGGGGATACCATACATAGAGAAAGTTACCATACTCAATGGAATGGAAGCAGAGCTCAAGAAGGTCTTTTGGTATTCAAAATATATTTGGTAAAGATCAAGTGACACACCTCTTATTTTTAGAACAAAACGATATCTAATAATAATAATAATGAATATAAAAACAAATAATGGTTAGGAACCATGTTCCAAGCAAGTCTCTAAGTTCTTTACATGCATTTTCTGCTGAGCAGTTTTTCCTATGGCCACTGAGGGAAAACAGAAATATGGAGTTGAGGAGAAATATGGACGAGGAAGAACTCATCAGCAGCAGCCATAAAACATAAATAATTAGATGTCTCATTAGATGTAAATTTCAGTTCATCACTTTAAAAAATTTAATTTCAATTTTAAAGTGAAGATTCAGGAACAAATACACCTTCAAAATCAAGGAGAATAACCTCTGTTCAAAAGCCACAGTGTAGTATAATGAGGTCATGTAATTTGAGACAGGTATTTTATACAATGAGGAAGATTTTGTCTTGTTTTGCTATATAAGATATGTATTTGTGTGACCTTAAATTTCTGATCCTCCTAGCACAACTCCATGTGGTTTTGTGAAGGGAGATATTGTAGAGCAGACTTCCAGTTCTAAGTAAGAGCCCAAGTGGGTGTTAAATTGGTGCTTCAGTCAGAATTAATCCAAGCTCTCAAAGCTCCTGTTGGAAAAGTTCCTAGATGGACCTCAGGGAGGAGAAACACTCTGCTGTTTGTGTTTTGTTTTCCATCAGCTTTTTCTGCATGCTTCAACATGTAAAATGCTTTGGCAGGAGCTAGCTGAATCATGGTAATATAATTTTGATTCAGAAATGTTCTATTTTATAAATATTCTGAGGAAAGAATATGCGGTTCAGAAGACAATATGGAGTAGAAACAAATCACAGATTGGAGAATTAAGCAGATGTGAATTTGAAGCATCTCCAGTCCCTGGCAAATAGTCACTAAATTAGTCATGTTTTTAACAGAGGCCATAGAAAGGGAGATATATATTTATAGATAGATAGATAGATAGATAGATAGATAGATAGCACAGACAAGCACTTCTATAATAAATTGCCCTTAGGCGTTTGTGAGAGCTATAAATCTGTTGTTTCTAAATTAAATGCTGCTATTTGAAGTCCACAAGGCAAGCAAGGAGGATGAGGAAACCAATGTAAAGAAGGGAAAGACACGTTAGAACCCCCAGCAGGAGGTGGCGATCTGTATGAGAAACCAAGTCTTTGTCAGTTCTTATTGACTGTTGCCTTGGTGATGATTGTTCATTAGGGATTTTCATCCTAAAAAATATTCTCTCTCTCTCTCTCTCTCTCTCTCTCTCTCTCACACACACACACACACACACACACACACTGCACCACACCACACACACCACACCCAGCCTTACCTCAGGAATCTAGCAAGCTCAATATAGAGCCAGGAAAAGGTAAATGGTCGTGATCTCAAAACCTACTTCATGACCAGGCAAAAGGAAGGAGAACATCAAAATATTTCCCACAGAGACTCTTGTGTTGGCCACTCGAACGAGAAACCTACAAAAGAAGCCTGGAAACACAGCTCACTCTAAACACCTTGACATATTACAAAACGACCTCCCAAAAGCCATTCACCTATTACTCCTAGTATACATGCATGATTTATAATGTAGTTTTCCACTTAAAAACTTTAATTGCAGCTATTGTCAATACTTATTATGTTCTGTTGGCTGTCTAGTAATGAGGAAGGTACAGATAGAACATAGATTCCATTGATACTTTTCCAGACCCCATGAAACCAGTTGATATAGGACAAGCCATGTTGGAGTCCAATCATTCTCTATGTTCAGTTGATTGGGGAGATAAAAATCTATAGACAATAGACTTGATTTTTTTTGTTAAGCCTAAATTAGTGTAACTGATTTTCTTCTGGATCATTTATATTCCAGAAACCATTATGAAAAAAGAAATATTTACTCTTCATTTAAAGTTTTACTACATGAGAAAAAAAATGAAACATAAAATAAACCATCACTGAGGAACCAGGTCTTTATGTGGTAATTTAAAGTAATAATGTGGTCTATAAAGAGGAGTTAATGTGCTCTGGCTGCACTGAGAAAAGATTTAATGGTCAAAATAAAAGCTCAGACACTGGTAAACTCAGGGGTCTGTTATGACCTATACAACAGTCTTTTTAAAAAATTTAGTAGGTTCCTCTCCACCATCAGAAGCTCTACTCTGAGAAGTAATAGATTCTTAGTAGGCTAAGTACACCTTTCTGCTTGGTGGAAAGAGTTTATATGAGGCTGTGGTAGATAAGAATGGGTAGATTCTTCAGTGCATTCAATTACTATCAGGACAGTGTGATATATGACTCAGAGATTGCTAATGAATTACAATTGCCATAATTAGAAGAAAAGAAAAAATGTTTCAGGAAGTCAGCAATTTGCAGGAAACTTGCTCTTGCATTTCTTCTCAGAGAGGATAATTTTTTTGAGTGGTGGGGGGTCAGACTGTCTTACTCAGGAGGAAAATAAAAGCTTGCTGACACAAGTCATTTAGAATTTTAAATTCCCAAAGTCCATCATGATTGAAAGTCCAGTTCTAGAAACTTGGAGGAGAGTACAAATGTCTAACCAATGTTAATAAATTTAATGCATTTGCATTTTATGTGTGTGCATAACTACATGGTAGTGCCTATGCAGGTGTGTACATGGGCATGGGTGTGGAGGTCAGAGTCACATATGATTTTCAACTGCTTTCTACCTTAGGTTTTGAGATAGGTCTGTCACTGAATCTGGAGCACAATGATCAGCCAGACTGGAGGGTAGCAAGTGTGGGAGATCCCTGCATTACTGCCTTGCCAGTACTTGGACTCTAGGCTTAAATTGATCCACCCAACTTTGTTCACAGATGCTGAGGATCCTTTTAGCCAATGACTTATGGGGAAGCAAGCCATAGGGATGGTCTTGTCTTCATACCTGACTGCTTAAGAGCTGAGGGAGAGGGGCCCATGTCTCAGAGGTTAAGAACCCTGACTGTTCTTCGAGGTTCTTAATTCAATTCCCACGTGGTGTCTCACAACCATCTGAAATGAGAATCCACCTAAAGTCCTCAACTTTGCATGACAAACCCTTTATTAGCTGAAACAACTCTATAGTAAGTTTTTAAAGGGTAATCAAAGTTTTTTCCAGATATTACAGTCTCAGTGATGAGTCTAGGCGATATCTGGTGTCCAATCTTCCCCTTCCTTAAACTGAGCACAAGGGGATTAAATTTTCACATCCTGATTTATATTTGTGAAACAAAATTAATCATAAATGAATCCTTCTGAAGTGTTACTCTAATTAATCTTAATCTTGAGTCAGATATCAGGGGGAAAAAAAACCTGGAAGATCAGAGAATTGGGAGCAGCGGCCAGTTGCTTCCTATCTGTTTCATTTCTGTATCCAAAAGGGCCAAATTCCTGTCTCCACCCCACTTTATCACTTCCTGTCTCCACCCCACCTTACCACTTCCTGTCTCCACCTTCTGAGGGTTGGGATTAAAGGGGTTTGCCAGCACTGCCCAGCTTCCGTGGTTAACTGGTGACTAGCTGACCTCTGATCCCCAGGGAAGTTTTATTTGTCAGAACACAAACACAGTATCACACAATACTCTTCTAATCCCTTCCACACCTGGAGGTATGGAGGTCTTGGAAGATCTTTCATAACATATCTCCTTAGTCCTAATGATGTTGGCATGTTCTAAAGGTTAGCTTCACTTTTAGGAAAGACAAACCATGTACTCCCCTCACCCAGTTGTGTGTATAACTTAATCCTAGATGATAAATTTCAGTGAATTTCCTGATCTACTCCTGGGAGACACAAGCAAGTGGTGTCTGATGATTATCGAGAACACTGACACATTTGACTGCTCAGTGTGTTTCTCCCTCTAACATCAGAGCCTAATTGTTCTTCAGGGAGCCTAGTCTCTTTCTACATGACACCATCCTTGGATTTCAGAAACAAATGATGGTCTAGGTATGAACAATCATATTTCCTTATCCCTTTGTTTTCCTTGGATGATTTATCTATAAACAGACATGTGATTCAAATAACTCATGCAATGTTCTCCCTGAAGCTTTGAGGTGAAGTGTTCAGCTTCTCCAACATTGTCAAACAGGTGATGTTGCAGGCATAGAGTGATTTGATCATGTTCCTTTTGGTTAAAGAGTCAGCATATAGAAAAGACAGTGAAGAGATAGAAAAAGACGAACTCAGCCTGGCATTGAGAGTCAGAATGAGACCATACAGGAATCAATTCTGCTAATAGTTTAGGAAGGATGAATTATATTAAGATTATTTATTTATCTGTCAAAATAGCAGAAAACTAATTCAATTATTGGATATGTTAAAAAATACAAATTTAGGAAAGTTATTTTACAAATGGTTGGAGTCTTACAAAAAAGAAATGTGATGTGGCATTTTTACTCTATTGCTAACATGATATTTGCTTAATTGATTCACTCAGAGTTTTATAATTAATAAATATCATGGCCAAGAATACAAGTAATCTTCTTGACAGGTGAATTCTCACAGTTTGGAAGGGACATTGGGGATGTGGATTTCAGCATGTATGCCACCGAAGGTGTTGACCATTTATCTTGGTTGTGCTTGCAGCCCTCAAAAGGATGACTCACCATTCTTCAACAGATAATATTTTTCTATACATGAAAATGTGCTTTCACATATCTTTCAAGTGCCATTTAAACACTGAAAGCATTTAAAGCTCTTTCCATGAAAGAAAAATAAGCCTACATGCAATAATTCAAACAATAATAATTAAATTAAGTTATTCTTCATATCAACATCCTACTTATATCCAGTGATCTGCCCACACTATCATAAAATGTCTTTAATTTTAATACATTTTGAGTGAATTATTACACTTTATAACCAAAGATAATTGCATTCATTTAAAAAATGAAAGATACTGTCAAATTTAAGGTCCAAAAAAATAACGTTTTAAATGTATTTCCTTATGATGTGTGTGGTAGTCAAAGTCATAATGGTAGCGTACAAGTAAAAACATTTAGAAGAGGATGGTCAATTACAACTTTCTGTACAGCTTAGAAATAAAATATAATGATCAGCATTAGTAGATATCACTGATTATTAATATACTAGTGATGTACATGACGAAGCAAGAATGTGCCTTTCCATGATACACTTGTGGGGGTTTTCAGTACTCGTCTTTTCAAGTCTTTACAACAGCACAGATGTGGATTCAGAAATTGTCCAAGACTTTTACACCCATACACATTGAGAATATAAATCCCTTAACTGAAATTTAAATAAACAAATAGAGAACTTAAAATTGACTATATATATGCATATTATATATATAATTGTCTACCATTTGCAAACAAGTAATTCATACTATTTTATGATACAGTGATTAAAGGAAAGCAAATATTCTGACATATTTTATACACAATTAATAAATCAGTAAAATTACAAAGCACATTTTTGTGATATAAAGAAGGACAATATATGAAAAATGAACAAAATCTTGTTCTGTTTTATCATTTCCACAAAAGGGAAGAGCTATCAATAGGCATTTTAATGGAATACAAATGAATAGCCATTAGAAACAAAATCTCGACATTTACTACTGCTCAACAAAGCACACAAAAATTAAACAAAGTGACACACTATATTGTCTTCTATTAGTTGAACCAAAAGAGTAAAAGAGAAAACAACACATTAGACTTGCAAAATTTAAAGTCATTTCTGGTATGATAAATCTACTAATTTTTCCTCTGTTTTATAAATACTGTTTATGGTTTCAGCTTTACTGGTGGCATGTTGGCCCCCTCTGTTCACCATGCTAATCTGAATTACTTTAAATATATTTTTCTATTATTTTTAAATGGCTTCATATGAGGAAATGAAGCTAGATATTCTAAGTACATCTCCATTTTAATGCGTGGCCACTGATTTATTTTACATATGAATGTATTTAAGCATATGATTCCCTGTCTCCATAAGTTATGTATTAATGGATTCAGGTAAAGGTTTATTGAAAATAATCAGGGAATGAAACTTGTATTTTCTTTTATTTGAAGGATTTTGAATCCAGGACTCCAAGATATACACTGATGCCAAACTCTGTGTGATTTGTCCCCTCTCTAAGATAGTGAGTGCATGCATAAAATCAGCACAAATCTTCCTGTATATCTAAATCCATTTCTGGATTACTTACAGCAACAATCCCATGTAAGTTCTGTATTAGTCTTGCTACTTGGTATTGTTCAGGGAATCACGTCAAGAAAAAGAAATATATAAATGTTCAATACTGAATATTTCTTCTTTCAAGGGAACATGTTGGGTAGATGCATGAGGCTATGTGTACAAAGAAAAATGTGTGTATGTGCAACTTGAAATAATAATATAATATACGTTATTACATAAAATAAATAACAATATATTTTTGCATCCAAGTGTTGTAACTTATCTTCTAAAAGAAATAGTGTTTTAGAAGAAGAGTCCAACAACAAAGAAATGCTTTATTTTGTGCAGAGGAAAACTAGAAGAATTGTTGTGTACAGAAACAACATCTGAAGTTTATCTCTCATCCAGTGATACTACTAACTTTTCCTCTGTATTTTAGTGGTACCAAATGGAGAAGAGGAAGATTTGCTTGTCAATCGGTCTCTCTGATTTAGGAGACTTGATGTGACAGAGAAATAAGCAGAGTGAAGAGAGAGGCTGATAAGAGGAAAAGCATCGTGTGACCTCTGCTCATTCTTTCTGTAGTATGATGTTCCCAGTTTCGGAGAACACATTTCTATTTCAGTGTTCAATATGTACACACACAGCCATTTAAGATCCGACCCAAAGACCAAGGCTGCAAAGGGAACAGACACAACATGAACAAACAGACACCAAGATAATTCAGTTCCATTCACACAACAGATCTGCAGATCCAAGTGAAGGGTTGGTATTTTCAGAAAAAAACAAACGAGGTTCCTGGAAAGTAATCAACTATCCCACATACCTTAGCAAACCTACAGTGAACATAGTGGCAAAATAAAAATGTCTTGTCTGCTCCAAAATTAGTGGTTTTCAAGTGAAATAGGAGGTAATATAGCTAGGGTGTTTGTAACATATTTTGCTCAGTGGCACCATGGAAGAAAATGTCACTATAGATGTTTTTGATTCTTCTCTGACAAACTGTAGGAATCTGACTTGATTTGGGGGTCTTATGGAGGACATTTTGTAGAACAAGCTGTTTTTCCTTGGGAACAGGGATAAGTGAAATAATGATTATGCATGTTCGTTGAAATGCTGCACTGAATAGTGATATATTTCCAATGAAGTTCAACGTTCTCCTCCACAGAACAAGGCTATTCTGCCTACAGTCAGAGGCCACTTCCCTACCAACCTGACTTTCTCCTGAAGGAGTTCAAAATAGGCAACCACCAAAATACCCATTTTAAATACAAATCGCTTACAACCAAGAGTTGTTAAGAAACAGCAAATATAGGGTGGGGCTCTGTTCATAATTACCTGATTCTCCTGAAACCAGTACCTCCCACAGGATCACAAGTGGCCTGAGGTTCTTCCTAGGGATTCTTACAAAGCCATGAGAGTTCAATTCCTGTTACAAAAGATAAGCCTAAAGATCTGAGTACCATGCTCAGACAGTCTTGATGTAAGTTATCTGTCACGTATTCTGCTGAAGACCCAACCATCTCTCCCACAATGATTTAGTCCATGTTATATTATTTGTATTGCCCTCCACTCGTCGACACAAATGAGTATAGAAACTTCTAGAGCATGGGAACATTGTCACGTTGGGACTGTACGACAGGAAGTCATAAACACCATTAAATGAAGTTTCTGTGTTAGCTGGAGCTGAGTAACCCAAAACGTTAAAATTATAAAGAGGAGGTGATCACGTTTGATAAAACACAAGATACTTAAGTCAAGGTTTTAGTATGAATTTTAAAATGAGGATCAGCTTTTCTTGGTTGTAACCCATAGCTTATAACTGATTTTCCCTTACCTCTTTCTTCTTTACTTCTGCTCTTCACAATTAACCTTAAACAAATGGATTTTTTCCTTTCATCATTAATATTTTATGTGCTTTTACCCTCCAATTATGTGCTCACCCTTAGTTTATTTTATGAGCTCAGTTATTGAATACTCAGAGAGTAAATGGACAGCCTTTTTTTTCTGATTTCTTAGGCTTCTTGAAGTGTTGACACTCTTAGTGAGAGTTTACTATGATCTACATGTTTTGGTGCCTTGCCCTGACCGGGGATGTTGAGAAAAATGTAGAAAAGGGAAGGACATTAAAGAAACAACAGATGCTAGAGACTGGTAAGATGTGTATACTCTGATGGAGTGGTCCCAATTACACACCAACCCAGAACCTCAACATATTCACACAGAGAGAGTGTGCGTATGTGGTGGTGAGTGTGAGTTTAGGCCAGGGTACTGACATGTCTCTAGGCAAGCAGGACAGAGAAAGTTGCAACTTGTAGCTTTTACATGCAGAGGTAAATCTTTCGTGAATACTCCTACTTGAACTAGAGGAAGATTTGACCTTTCTGAGTCTCACCAGAGGCTCTTTGTCAAAACACTTTGTCGATTTCCCATAGGTATAAAGACTTGGTCCTTGACATGGTTAAACATATACATATTTACTCAAGACTTCACTCATGCATTACAAGGCTTCCTCTACTCCTTTTATTTGTTTATTTTATGGTAAGGAGATAGGAAAAAAGGCCTTATAGTAAAAATGTACCTCATTGTATAGGAAGCTACATTCTCACCCTTTTCAATTTTTTGGTTCATATACAATCAATACTGAATATGCACTTTATGGGTAATCCCAAAAGATTTTCATCAAAATATTAAAGAAAATATAAGTGTGATCTGGCCCACCTTCTCTTATAGTGCTAGCATCCAAATATAGTTCATTGACTTGCACAAACTATTAGCAAGTGCTCTACTGTGTAACTGTACTCCAAACACTCTGGGTCCTTTTACGCTGTAGCAAAAGATGGTGGGCCCCAATATTCCAAAGAGGAGTGGTTAAGTTCAGCAATCTAATTCCAACTTCACCCTGAAAGATCTGCTATATTGCAATAGTTCTTAGAGCAATCAGGCTGTTTCTAAATCTCCATCTCCATCCTCATGCTTATTGCTTCTGCCACAATAGAAATTGATGCTAACTGGAGTAACACAGAGTTTTACTTAATAGTGTTTTTATCAACTGATGCAACTACAATGGGTCATTTGAGGCGTCAGTTTGCTTGGATTAAGGGACACATGGATGGCTGTAAGTCAGTATTGCTAGATAGTTTCATGAGGGTGTTTCTGTAGGAGATGGTTGTGTGAGTCCAGGTCAGAGTGAAGAAAATCTACCCTCCACTGAGTGGGCACCATGCAGTGAGTGGAAACCCAGGCAGAACAGAAAGGTAGAGAAAGGGGGTTCACACATGCTCTGCTGAAGCTGAGATGATCCTTTTCTCTTACCCTTGAATATCAGAACTCCTGACTGAATAGCCTTTCCATTTTGAAACTTAACTAGAAGACTAGTAGATTCTCTGGCCAAGAATCATGCCATTGATCTCCCTGGCTATGAGGACTTCAGACTTGAACAGCTAAATGAGCCTCCTTCCCTGATTCTACCACTAACATATCATATAAAAGGACTTAGTCTCCACAGTCATGTTCTCATTTCCCATAAGTCCCATATCAGCTATCTATTGAATATATATCATCCATAATCTACGTCCACAATTATGCACCATTCCTTTCTCTGACACATGCAGCATAGGTTATTCTCCCACTACAAAGTGACCGTGCCCTTTTTTTTTTCAGGATTTTGATAATTTATGATGGAGTAGGACATCTATTAAGTCCAAATTACAATGTTTCTTTTTATATAACACTACAGCACAAAAGAAAAAATTATTGAAGTTGGACATTAAATTAATGACTCAATCATAGTTAATTTTATTAGTATTTGCTCTAATAACATGAATTCAGATGAATCTAGTGCATATATGGGTGTCAGTCACTAGCACTTGCACAGAATTTTGACATGAATTCAACAATAGTTATCCAGATCATTGATTCACAGTAAAAGGCTCAAGATATGAAAATGCCTAATTATGTATAAGGACATCTTATTCATCCACAGAGACAAAAGACTGTTTTATACAATTGCTGTATAATTTTTCTTTGACAAAGCTGTCACTGACAAGTGATGAATATAACTTTTACACAAAGGGGTTTGTTCTGCTTTAAGTTTGGTGCCTGTAGTGCAGGTATTCTGTTTAGATTTGAGAAAATGATGATAATCATATTAGCTAATGGTATTTTTTTTCTGACTAGTGCAAAGATATCTGTAGCTCCCCGTGGGCTTAGTGTGCAAGGCAAAAGATAAACAAGTGAAGAGGCTTGTTTACTATTAAGGCAAGTGATAGCATATCTCAGGCCCTAGGGCTTCCCTACATGCTTGCTCTCAGTTCATTGTGATATGCATGCTTTCTCGGGGATGTATCAAGCTAACAGCAGATATAGGAACCTGAAAAATATTGATACATTGCTAGCCATCTCTCTCTCTCTCTCTCTCTCTCTCTCTCTCTCTCTCTCTCTCTCTCTCTCTCTCTCTCTCTCTCTCTCTCTCTCTCTCTCTCTCTCTCTCTCTCTCTCTCTCTCTCTCTCTCTCTCTCTCTCTTATTCTCTCTCCTTTCACAAACTGCTTAAATGTACTGACTTCATTTCAAAATTGTTTATGTGAGACTTCCTCCAGAGTTAATGTTATTAAGCTTCTCCTCCTCTGGTGAACGCACAATTCTAGGAGGGTCTAAAGCCTTTAAGACTTGTGAGTTAACTGGAGGAAATAGATCATAGTGGTATGGCCTTTGGGCTGGTTCTTATCCCAGGCTACTCCAATATTCCTACCGTGTCTCTCCTTCCTATCTACCATGAGGTGAACAACTCTTCTTCCACACACTGTTGTCTAGATGACATCCTGGTTCACCAACTCAGATTTAATTAAGTTAAAAACTGTGGCCTGAAACTGAGAATCAAAACCTTTCTTACACTAAGATATTTATTCTGTACATTCTGTCTCAGTGATAAGGAAGGTAATCAACAAAAATCTGAAAAGGTTTTATTTCATTATGATTACTAACATTGAAAGGAAACATCTTCCTCCTTCTTAGCTAACGATATCCTAAGCTTCTGGAGGCAAGACGATTCTTGTTCACTATCATTAAGGATATTTTTAACCCACAGTCTATATAAGGCTGGTCATCTTCCACTCCCTGTGAGTTCATCTCATCTTAACAATCCCCTTTTTTATATTACTTTTTAAAATAGTTTAAGTTTCTCTATATGTCTGAATTTCCACAATGAAATTATGAAGCACGGGTTTGGTTTGGAAGCAAAACAAACTCTATTCGGTGAATAGAGTTGCTATGATTGTATTTATAAAGCTAGATTCATTTTTTTCTTACACATAGATTTTTTTTTGCTATTTTCTAAGAGTGGTATAATCCATACTACAATAAATACTACTTGCAATGAATATAATGTCTTCATTTCTGTATAAATATTTATATATTCAGCATAAATCAAAACAACAAAGAAACAAATGGTATTGGTAGAATACAAAACTAAACAAAGTGATAAACCCTAAAAGGTTGGTTCACTAAATTTCAAAAATCTAATCAGTACAATGAGAGAAGCAGTGCTTTTATCCACAAACAGAAAGTACAGAATAGGATGCAGTAAAAAGTTAGATATAGACACAAAACTAGTACAAGTGGAGGAGACTCACACAAGCAAAGGAAAAAGTGTCATTCAGGAAGCATATTTACAAGCTCAAAGTTATGTTTAAAAACATGGAACTTTTTCTATTAATGTTATTTAAGCAGAACTTAGGGATGCCTGAAGTGTTATCACGGACACTTCAAGCACATTGCATTCAGCAAAGAGAGCAAGACCAGAATTTACAAGTTATGTGATTTAAAAAAAAAGACTGTCTTGTCATGCCTTCTAAGTGTGAGCTTGTAAGGTTTTACAAACCTGTTGTAATTGTTTTCTAGGTTTTTAAGAGGTCTTCATAATAAAATAAGTAAAAGTTTGATCTGTTATAGTTCAAATGAAAAAATAAAATCTGCTTTTATAAATGGAATGTGTAGACAATCACAAGTACTCAGAAATAAAAGGTTTTGTACTGTGCAAACAGGGAAAGATACATCTTGAGAATCAAAGAATAGAAAGACTTCAGATTTCTGTTTTAGGTGTAAGAACGCAGTTCATTAATAATTCTGATTGCCAAATTACTGCTGTCTGAGAAGACTTTCTAAACAAATGACTCTCTTACATGATGAAATCCATTCTTTAAGTCAAATGTCCTGGTACATCTCTAATGGAATAAATATGTGCATAAATCTCTCTTCTCCAAAAATGAAGAATGTTAAACTCCTACTATGCTCTGTGAGTTCTTCACATAAATAGCCTTCCAATCTAATACATATCCTACATGCTAAATCGGAAGAAACTGAGTCTTGGAGAACCAAAGTAGATTATCAGAGTCGTACACCAACCCTGGGGCTTAACAATCATCTACACAGATAGACATTGCATAAAACACACCCTAACTGAGTAAATTTTGATTTACTTTTGAGATATTGGAAACTCACAACAGGAGTTTCAAGGACCAGTTACCTAATATTGTGGTCATGTTCTAATGTATTTACCAATTTATAAAAGGATATTTACATTCCAATCATGGTGCTTGGGAAAGGGTGTGTGCTCAGATTTATCCTGTTATCTGCTTTCCTCCCCCTTCAGATAATTTCATATTCAAAGTTGGAGAAAATGCAAAGAGACATTTCATAAATTTTAGGAAGAATATGTCCAAACTTGTGTTGGGAAAACAATAGCAAAGTACATGGAGAACAATTACATCTATTAAGACCCCTCTCTTTTTATAGAAAACCATCAATGGTATTCTGATGAAATATTTTCCATTCCAGATTTTTTTCAATGCTATGGTTTGAATCTGTTTCCACAAGAATCATATAATAGATACATTGCATGTTGTTTTACAGTTTGTAGGTGTTATAAAATGGCTCAATTGGGTTAATAAATATTCGTGACTATACTAATATTCGTAACTGTAGTAAAGATACTTTAAACATTCTCTAGAAACTATTTTAAAGAAGATTATGTTGAGTAGATGTAGTCACCATGTTATACAATTCATTTCTTGAGATTACAATTTTCAGTTGTGTAGCTGAAAATTTGGATCTCTTAACCAAGCCTTGGTAACTTCCAGTGTATCATCTGATTTTTAAGTTCAACTCTGAAATTTTGCCATATAGGTGAGCTCTTATAATAATTTGTTAATCTGTGGCTAGTTTATTTCACTTTGTACACTCTTTACCAGGTTGAACCATTTGTCCAAAATGTCCATACATATATATTAACATATATGATTATATTTTCTTCATTGCCTTATCTACGAATGAAAAATTGATAACGCATCTTTATAATTATCAAAGGGAGGAAAAATCATATTGGGTATTAAAATTAAAAATTTAAGATATGGTTTCTTCTTCATGTGTATTTCTTTCATCCCATAAGAAGAGTCACAATTAATTAAAAATATTAAGTCTAACCAATGTGAGTTAACAAGTGTCTAATACCACACAAATATTTGCTCTTCTTGAATGTTCTCGATATACTCAATAGTAATATTTGATTAGTGTATATGAACAGCATCTCCAAAGGATAGCAATTTTGTTTAGGTACAAGTTAAATGATTTTTTTTCTTTATACATACAGCACAATTCTGAGCATAATGTTTAAACCTTCACTTAGCTTCTTTGACTCTACTAGTAATATTTCCAGGCAGATTGCTGAGTTCACCTCAAAGTGCCGCTCTGCGGGAGTTGGCGTGCACTGCTTTCTATGAATCAAGTCAGACTGAAGTCTTCGTTGTGCTCTCTGTTGCCATGTTTCACTGTTTTCATTTATGGTTACTCCATGAAGAAAAAAAAATATAAAGATTATATTGAAATATGAACAAGAAACCACAAAATAACTCTGAAGAAGCCTTGAGAAAATTTGAATTGTGACAACTAAAGATAAACTTGAAAGTTTTGGAAGCCTCCCCTTTCCACTCTGTTGTGCAAATTGAAAAGATTGTTTGCCTACCTGGGATGGAAGCTTGGGCAGGTTCAAGATCTTTCACACAGAGAGTTTCACTAGTAATTCTTTTCAAGAAAATTTGACAAGAAGCATCTGTCTACAAAGACAATAAGTGCCAAAGAGACTAAAATAAGATTTAATCATCTTTGAGTGGCAGTAGGAAGCCCTTGTTTTGTAACCCAGGTTAGCCTAGACTTTTAGCAATCCTCTCACATCAACTTCCTGCATTCTGGGATTACAGAGGTATACGACAACATTCAGTAGGTCTCAGACAATTATTACAAAGTAAAGTAAATTTCAAATAATCTGTAAACTTCTATGCAAAAGCAAAACTATATGAAATACCTCACATTCTGCAAAACAAGATGAGAGACAGAAAACCCTGATGCATTTCTCATTTCTTTTATTCAAATCAGCCCAATAAAAAAGTTAGGTATAATTTAGGTCTCATCTATAACACAAAAATTGACTTTATTCCTGTCTCTTAGTATATTAAATTGTGTAAAATATAGAGATTTCTACAACTTTTCCAGGAATAGCCTTAGATATTGGATGAAAGGAAGAATAATTTGAGGCATTAGTTTTGAAAGCTTAATGCATACTTGTTCTGTATGCAATATATAAACTATACGTAAAGAATGTGCAGTAATGAAAAGCCATACAAATGAATCTAAAGGTCCCATGTGAGCTACAAGTAAATCATGTTTAAAAGTGAAACTTTTTTCTCTGACTTTCCGGTCATTGGGTAATGACATGATTTTAGGAAGCTGAGAGTTTCCAGAGATTTGGTTGGGGACAAAGGGTCATGCTAAACTCAAACCTTACACTTTACAAGTAGCAGTGACTTCTCTGCAAGCCCATGTCCCTACAGTCAGGACTTGATCATAATTCAAAATTTTCTTTACGTCCCCAAAATATTATCATCACCTCCCAATCAGCAGGAAATAGCTTAGAAATGGATTATAGATATTTATCATTTTTTAGAGTGTTGGTTACAAGTTGCTATGGATAATGGTCTAGAAAAAAAGCTAAACAAAGAAGATTAGATTTAGCATTCTTATTTTGAAAAAAGGGGGGGTTGCTGTAGGACAATAATCTTGTACCCTGTAGAGATTTGTCAGTTGTATTGCTTTAATAAAATGTTGATTGGCCAGTAGCCAGACAGGAAGTATAGGCAGGGCAACCAAAACAGAATAATTTGGGGAAGAGGAAAGGCTGAGTTTGCAATCGCAAAACAGACACAGAGGAAGCAAAATGAGAATGAGTCACTGATAAAAGGAATCAAGTCATGTGTCTAACATAGACAAAAAAAATGGGCTAATTTAAGATGTAAGAATTAATTAATAAAAAGTCTGAACTAATAGATCAACCAGCTTACAATTAATGTAGACCTCTGTGTGTTTCTTTGGGACTGAACAGCTGCGGGACAGAAACCTCTGTCAACATACTACAAGCAAGTCTATATCTGTTCTGTGACCACACCCTCACAGGAAAATCTTTATATCTATGTGTAAACATTTTGGGGGTATAAAATTAGTGGTAACAAAAAATTTACTTTTAATGGTTGAGGTGAAATTTGTTTGTGATAAATGGTCATTTAATTAGCATTTCGGGAATGTGCCTTTTAGTTTTCCTGGCCTTGGCTAATTCACAATTATTGCAAAGAATACTGCCATATTATAGGATTAAGCTTCATGAAGTATTGCAGTTTGTTCTTTGTCTCTGGTACATTAGGACTTTCTACCAGACTCATGTCCTTCATCAATTAGACTTATCTGACCAAAGTATCTCATTATAATTTATATTTTGGTAGGGATTAAACCCAGGGTCTTGTACATTTTAAACACATTCCCCAATACTGTCAATTTCTCTGTTTAAAGGTGATGTGGGGGGAGATGAGAGAAGTTGGTATGGTTTTTTTAGAGATCAAATAATAAACAATAGATGTTTCCCTTTTATGACTATGAAAATTTGTTCTTATACACAGGAAAAACACTGAAAGTGGAAAACTCTCTCTTCTATGATTCATAAAAGAAATTTAGAAAAAAGAAGCCATTTAATGTTGTAGTTTTCTCTCATCACCAGATATTTTCCTCCTGTGTTTCCATTTAACTGCTACTATAGCTCTACGAGAAAAAAAATCCTATTAAATTGACCCACCCTCATTGTAGTAGCCTGCAGTCAGCCTCTAAAATCAATCCAAACAAACAAAAACCCCTCTTGTTCATGGTTGGACACCCAAGCTTTGTAAGACACCTAAAAGTTCCTGAGTAAACACTAAAGGAATGGACCGAGAATCCAGGTGAGGGTTAAAGGACTTTTCAGATACTGCCATGATTGGTATAACTGAGAAGTTGATGGCAGCTGTATTTCTTTTCTTACTGCTAGGACCGAATATAAAAAGAAGCAGTGATAAGGGATAAAGGGAGAAAGGCTTTATTTCATCCTACAGTTTGAGGAGATAGTCTATCGGTGCAGGTAATGACTCTTGGCTGTGAACATGAAGGAGGACCTTGAAGCCCCTTTCCCACATGTAGACAGAGCAAGAAACAGAAAGGAAAATGCCAGCCTCTTATGATTTTATCCTCCAACTTTCATTCACTGTGACTCTAGCACAAGGTAAGAAACTACCAGCATTCTTGGCAATGCTTCTCTTTTCAGCTAAACCTCTCTGGAAATATCCTGATATATCCTGAAAACTGAAATGTATGCCCTGGCAATGGTGAAGCATGCACGGAAAGCCCGTATGTGGCAGTTCTGTTGAACTGTCCAAATTGTGTTTCATGGTCTAATTGGATGAGGACAGCTGACTAGGTCTCTTCCTCAAGAGGGCACCATATCTCATTACAGATGGTTGTGAGCCACCACATGGTTGCTGGAAGTTGAACTCAGGACCTATGGAAGAGCAGACAGTACTCTTCTAGGACAGCTGAGATATCCTAGGTGATTCAAAATCCTATGAAGCTGTCAATGAGGATTAACTATTACACTGACTCCCAAGGCTCTCTGCAGAGAAACACGAACTTGATCTTAAGAGTCATGGACTATGATGTCAAGTCAAGAAAAGTTTTTGAAATGTCTGTCCTTTAGGGCACTTGATGATACTCTTTTTGCATGTATAAATGAAATTATTTTTCATGGTTTGAACTAATTTAAGAGTTTATGAGAGCAGTTCCCTTTTAGTCTGCATATACTGCCCCCTGACATGATATGAAATAATTCTGGATTTCTCAGAAATTTTGCCATGAATGTATGACAGCATTTGCAACAATGCAGAATTTGGCCTTCTGTGGGCATTTCCTGGAAGACACTGCCTGAAATCCAGCAAGAAATCTGTTACTGTAGGATTTCAGATGTCAGGAACATTATGACAATATCATTTAAGGTGAGTACAACAAAATTGTAGATTTTAAGGAAGATACCTTTCTAATACACCACTCTATCCCACTTAGAGCAATGTATTTCAAATTTTTGTATGTATGTATGATGTTTGCATGACTACATGTTTATGTGTTAGTGCAGATACATACATACTAGTGTATGTGAGGAGCCCAGAAAACAATCTGTGGTGACAGCAATCTTTTTTTTTTTGCCTTGTATGCAAGACTAGTTGACTCATGCTTTCAGAAATTACCTGTCCTCACCACCCTTCTCATTGTAGAAGTACTGGGATGTATGTTACTGTACTGAGCTTTACATAGGTTCTTGAGATTGGATTCAAACTAAGACAGAAGCTGGTACCAGGTACAGGGGTTTTGCTGTGATGGCCCTGACCATGTTTTTGTTTGAAGGAATATAGACCTTAAGAATGTGGATTAGAAAAATAGTTGAGCACAATAAGTGTTGCTTAGTGAGCCAGAAGTACAGAAGACACTGAGTATGATTTGAGCTGTGGGTGCCTGAATGAAGAGGTTTCAGAAGAGAAGAATGTTAATATGTGGCCTAGAGATCACTCTTTTGATAGTTTGGTGAAGAATGTGACTGCCTTTTATCCTTGTCCAAAAAAATCTGCCTGAGGCTCAAGTGAGGAGATTTGGATTAATTCCATTGACAAGGTAATTTCAAAACAGCTAAATGTAGATTCTATTGTGTGGCTGTTAGTGTTAACTCTGATGAAGATTTATAATAAAAAGGAGCAAGATGAGCAAATAAAAATACAAAATGTACAAATTGAGAAACAGGCTACCAGGAAGTTGAACAGAGATCCATCCTGTGTTCAAGGATTCATACATGGAATAAAGGAAGAGATGACCTCAGGGCAAGATGCCAACCATCTTAGTTTTTGATTTGTTCAAAGGAATTAAAGAAAAGTTGAGAGCCAGGTATGATGGTGCAGACTTCAAATCCTAGTACTTCACAGGAAGGGACTGGTGGGTCTCTCGAGTTTGACTCCATACTGACCTACAGAGCAAGCTCAAGGACAGTTAATCTTAGGCAGTGAAGGTAACCATCCAAAACAGAAAGTTGGTGATGATGTAATTGAACAAGTGAGCCAATTTCCAGCCCCAGTAAGAAGCAGGACTTAGCAGTTTCAGCCACGTGGTTCTGACTTTAGAGTTAAGGATAGAAGAAGGAGATATGGAATTTACCCCTAAGATTAAGATAAGCTGTTAAGGCTATGCCCTTGTTGGGAGTGTTCCTGAATAGAGTTCTAGAGAGGCCATGGCATGAAGCTCTGGAGTTGCAGACTAAGTTGTCTTGAAAACCCTGAGATGCTGGAGATGCTAGAGCTGTGGGAACCTAAAAGGCAGAAGACATGATAACAGGGAATGGAACCAGCCCAAGAGAAAGAAGTGTGTTACAGTCACCAGAGTGGAGCGGAGTTAGAGATCTGAAGAGTGTTGTGACATCAGACATGACGATGCAGCATAAGAGTTTGCCCAGCTCTTTTTCAGTCTTGCTTTGGTCCTGTATTTCCTCACTATGCTCTCTTCCTTGGAATGGTAACATATATCCTGTGCCATTAAATCCTGGAAGTATGTGATCTGCTTTTAGATTTTGACTTCATGTGGGATTACAGTTAAGAGATTGCATGAATCTCAGAAGACACATTGAACTTTAGACTTTAAGAAAATTTGATACTGTTCTATGAGACTATGGAGATTTTTGAATTTGGACTTCTAAATTCAATCCAGTGAAGACACTCCCGGTGAGAGAGTCTACTTGCTGTTGCCTTCTGATCAAGATATAGCCAGCCTGTCTGCCTGCATGAAGCCATGTCCTGACAGGATGACAATGAACTAAACCTCTGAAAATGTAAGTCATTCTAATTAAAATCCTTTCCTTTTTAAGAGTTGCCATGGCATAGTATCTCTTAGCAGCAATAGAAACCTGAACTAAAATACAGGCCCATGTACTGTACATGACAAGCACTTAACTAATGTACCCTTCCACACGGTCCAAAGGAGGTATTCTTTTTCTAATGTAAAAACAATCACTTTAGGTTGCCATAATATGGTAAATCTCCACTATTTATCCCTCATATTTCTGCTTCTGGACTTCAATAACCCTGTTTACTCATTCATTTTTTTCATACATTCATACATTTAAACAGTCGATCAATCTCCCATCTTTTCAGTTGGCACTGAGATGTGACAAAGGACAAAACAGACAAAAGACTTTTCTCAAAGGAACTTAGAGTCAACGGAAAAGGTGACAAGGCAATGAGGTTCAACAAGACTAAAATGTGACATGAATAGAAACAGAGCATCCTAGACCAAACAGAGAGTCAGGACAACTTTTTATATTTATTATGTTTATGTGCTGAAAATGAGTAGCGAATAATACTACCTGAGGAGCATGGAGGGTCGCATCTACCCAACGCATCCTTCATTTTATGGACCTCTGTTTCATCCTCAAATAAAATTCAATCTGGGTAAGGTGTTAAGAAGAAAGTAGCCAACAGCCCTTTTGGATGTCAGTGTGTCGATTTCTCAGAAAATTAGGAAATAACCTTCCTCAAGACCCAGTAAGACCACTTTTGGGTATATATCCAAAGGTTGCTTAATCGTGCCACAAGGACATGTGGTCAACTATGTTCATAGCAGCTATGTTTCTCATAGCCAGAACCTGGAAACAACCTAATGCCCCCCAACCCAAGAATGGATAAGGAAATGTGGTATATTTACACAGGGGAGTACTACACAGCAGGAAAAAATAACAATAGCTTGAAATTTTTTGCAGGAAAATGGATGGAGCTAGAAAACATCATTTTGAGTGAGGTAACCCAGACCCAGAAAGACAATTATCACATGTACTCACTCATAAGTGGTTTTTAAACATAAATCAAAGAAAACCAGCCCACAAATCACAATCCCAGAGAACTTAGACAACAACGACAACCCTAAGAGAGACATACATAGATCTAATCTACACAGGAAGTAGAAAAAGACAAGATCTCCTGAGTAAATTGGGAGCATGGGGACCTTGAGGGGGGTTTGAAAGGGGGTAAGGGGGGGGGCAGGGGAAAAAGGAAAAGTTCAAAAAATCAAAAAAAAATTAAAAAAGAAAAAAGTAGCCAATGACAAGCCATGAGCCTAAAAATGATATGGTTGAGGAAGCTCTTGATATAATAAAGAATTCTGAGTTTAGGCTCCACCTTTTGTGAATCCTGATTTAGTTTGCCACAGATATTTGATATGATTTGTTATTCTGGAAGGTTTGTTCTGCCTGCTGTGAAACAAGAATGAACAAGGTGGGATAAAGCGACCCAGAGAAGGAGACTGCAGAGTGCCTGCTGAGATTAATACACTGCAAGAGAGACAGACCAGGCTTCTGCAAAGGCTGGCCTAGGATAGGTCTGTCAATGGTAGACTCCTCGCCTACCATGCACAAGGCACTGATTTTGGTTCTCAGTACCACAAAGCAAAGTGAAACAGGAAACAGAACAAAAGACCTGGATCACAAATCATATTTTTACTATGTATTTTTTTTATTGAGTTTGTGTGTACGTATGTATTCATTTGTGCATAATGTGATTAGTGGTGGGTAACATCAGTACACAGGTCAGAGGATACTCTTGGAGAGTAAGATCTCATGGTCTACCTTACTGAAGTGGAATCTTTCTTAGTTTGGATACGACACTAAGTATTCCAGGCTAGCTGTCCCATGAGCTTCAGGGGGATTCTCTCATTTTATTGTGTTGTGCTGGGATTACAGATGATGCCATTAAATCTTGACTTTTTACATGGCCCATGAATTGACCTTGAGTTGACATCTGACATTACTTGTCATTACCTACTAAATCATCTCCTCAGCTTGAACCACGTATCGTAAAATAAATATACCTTAACTATGGGTTAGAGAGATGACTCAGGCGCTCGGGTTCAATCCATAGCACCCACATAGGGAGGCTCACAGTCACCTGTAACTCCAGTTACGGGGGAAATCTGAGAGCTCTGGCCTCTTACAGCCCTTGTAGTCACATAGACATACCTGCTCCTTACCCCACCTACACAATTTTAAATTTAATATTTTCTAAGTTAATCAGTTCTTGTCCTATGTTTATTCTGTTCTTTGCACCCTGGGTGCTTGTTCAAAGTGGAGTCAACCATACCTACATAAGAGCTGTTTATTGGTACTTTTCTCCTCACCAGAGAATGCTCCTTTTTCAAGCAGAAAGTATTTCCTTCTAAGGGTTTGCTCTTTAGAAAATATAGGAAACCTAACAGCTGACTGTTAGGCGAATGAAGTTCCTTCTCCGTGTTTAGACTCTTTAGCAGGAGCAGAGTACATTCTGGAGCTTAGATTCCCTTCCCTGGGCTGAGAATGGAATAGCAAATTACAAAATCACTGCATTATCATAGCAGTGGAGTGGGCTGTCTTACATTCTTCATGTAATGCCATATAACCATGTCCTCATGTCCAGCATGAAGTAGAGAGAATTTTTTAACATTTCTGAGTGAGAAACATAATTTATCCTTCTGGGTTCTAGTTATTCGTTTCCCTTCTTTTCACAGGGAGGTCAATTGGTAAACAGACCCCAGCTGCTAAGAAGAAGGTAGTGGTTTGCAAAAAGGAAGAAAGAAAGAAAAAAGAAGCAACGAATCCTGTTCTTAATTCTTTTGCTGCTGGTGCTGTTCATGGACCCTCCTGTGACGAATACTATTCTGTGACTTCGTGATCATGTAATTTTTCCCAGTCTTTGGTATTTAAGGGATGCATGCATAAGGATGCATATGGAATGAGGAACTTGCTTCGTGTTTGTGTGAATTAAACGTGCGACTGAAGGTGAACGGTAGTTCCTAAAGTCGGTTGAACACTGCAGAATGTAACTTCTGTTTTAACCACCAGCTGCTTCTATGAATTTCTTTCTTACAAGCTGTCAAAATCAATAGCAATTCTGACTGTGGGCTAAGCTGTAAAAGGAGATCTGGTCTCACATGGATAAAAATGTGCAAACCTGTGTACAAAAATGTAGGGCCAGTCATCATGGTTAGGGTGGGCCACAGCAAAGAGTATTTGAAAACTCAGAGAGCAACTTACTTTAATGACAGCTTTGGTGTCTCACAAATTGACTAGCTACTTTAAATACTAAGCTATGGGGCAAAAAAGAAATGTTAATAAGGCTGAAATTTTTTTTTATTAGAATGTGTTTCTAAAGGATATAGAAGGCAGTGGATTACAGCCCTGCCTTGTTATCCTGTGACTGCTACTTTGGGGACCAATTTGAATGCTTGAGTCAATTGACATTGTTGTATTTGCATGAAATGATGGCTGCTGTCTAAATGGCAGAATGTTTATTGCCATGAGCACTGAGGTAAGGATGCACTTGAAGGTGTGTGCAGTGAGAGCTGCCACCTGCAGTGTGCTCCTGGGATGCCCAGCAGTTCTCTGATTGATGAGCATGCCCTCTGCTGTGCCTGGAAGATGGTAACATGGTGTGTGGGGAGAGTGATGGAGAGGGAGTAGTTCAATCCACTTCCAAATTCTCACTGAAATTGGCCCTTACGGTATTTTTAATTCACATCTGGAGGCAAATAAATGTGGCTACAGTTATTAACACATTCTGAAAGAAATAAGTCAAGAGCCGCTTAGGCTGCACAGGTGTCTGTTATCAAAATCCCAGCAGAGGCGCATGTTTAGGCGCCACAGGTGGGCTGCAGCGAACAGGAGAGAAGAGCATGAAAGAGATGCTTAACTACAGAATGTTAATTTTGCAAGAAAGGAAATCAGTGAATGAGATTAGAGGAATCTACTGGAGTGTGTATTGAGAGACAGCAAAAGGAGTGCAGGGAAACCAAAAATAAATGTTATAGAAACTTCTAAAATGCTTTTCTAGTTGAGATCGACTTCCTGGGTTTCATTTTCGTGTGCTTGTTTGTTTCCAGACAGATTGGGATTTATCCCCCTCCCTGACTGACAATTACCCTGAATTAATTTACATGTGTTTAGTAGGTAAGATCTCTTTAAATATAAAGCTACTTACTAAAAACCAGGGAGCCTCTCTCTCCCTGTATTTTTGAGAGGGGTGTGTGTGTGTGTGTGTGTGTGTGTGTGTGTGTGTGTGTGTCTGAAATTATTGGAATATTTCTGTAACTATCTATTTCTGAGGTTTTTCTGTCTGAAATCCAGAAGCTTGGTAACCAGTTTTATCACTTAAAGAATGTAGTCTAGGTTATAAATGGAGATTTCTTTGGAGCCCTAAGTGATAGCTAACATATTAGAATCGTTTAGTTCTCAGGTGAAAACCCTACGCCTAGATCACTATTTCCTGGTAAATAAGTATCTTCTCCCTACAGGGAATTTGAATATTCTGGCTTTTCATCTGTCTAGAAAGCTAATATAATAGCAGACATTGTATGTGGATGGTAAAGCTTCCCAGAGGATAGAATATGTCTGTAGTGGCTCCTAATGAGGAAATCTAGAGAGACTCTTTCAATAAAGAAGCACTGCTGCGAAGGTGGAGATGTGAGATCTAATTAATGGAATCAATTTTATAGAGCAGAAACAGTTTAATAGGCTTCCAGTACCCCACCAAATTAAATTGAATAATTAATGTGATATAATTTAAAAGGTGGGGTTTGAATAGTACATTTCATGATTGTCTACACAATAATTTTTTGAAATATTACATTTGTGTTATAAAATGTATTCATTTATCTAAAGCACAAACTTTAGTACCTTCTACTGTGTTTAGAGTTGAATAAGTATCAATGTTATTTAATCATTTCTATTGAAAAAATTATTTATGATGCCTGTGGCTTCTGTATAAGCATGATGCTGAGAGGCTTGGTCAACCCATTTATTCTTTCTGCAGTTTTTCTTCTCTGCTTTCTATGAGTGAAATATCAGATTTTGTCAGTAAAGTGTTGGGTACCAATCAGGAAGAGCAGCCACTACTTCAAGTTGTGTCAACTAGGAGTTGCATTTTAGTTGGAAATTCAGTGGTATGGAAGAGCAAGAAGTAAATAAGTCTGAGAGTAGAGATTTTCAGGAGGCAGGTAAAGGAATTAAGAAGGCTGAATTAGCCATATCATGAGTGCTGGATGCCAGAAAGAAGCCTAAAGAGCCCAGAATATGTGGTTCAGAGGGAAGAGGGGATATGGAAGTGACCTGAGAATTTAACAAGGGCAGGGACACAGATGACTTGCAGGATATGAATAAGTTTGTTATTCTAAATCCATGGATGAGTCTTTGAATGACTTTAAATATAAGGCCTCATGTTTGGTTTTAATATGTGAACTCTGTGAAAAGCTGAGTTTATGAAGGCAAGAAGGGAAGCAGGGAGATCAGGCAGAGCCTCTGCATCACTACAAACAAGCTGCACTCAAGGCTCGAGTAGGATGACAGCAGTATATGGGAAAGGGAAACTGTCTTTCCTATAACTAAGTATGTCCACAACTAAAGACAATGACTCACCCGCTGCCAAAACCCATCAGTATCCAGCAGTTCACCAAGGAAAGGCAAAGCCACAGGAGGCCCTCTGGCGTTCATAACTGATGGTTGATGGGCTCATATTGCACTGGCTCAGAGCAGGCAATCATTCCTGCTGCGAAATTATGATTGTCATGGTTCTATCATGTACACAAGATGGCATTTCTTGGCCCTTCTCCATATCGTTCAGATCTTACCTCTGTCAGTACTCTTCTGCAATGTTTCCTGCACTGACGATAGGGTGGAGGGATGTAAGTAATGCTCTACAAAATCAGTTCCATATTCCTGTATCAAATATCATTTTCCCCTCACCCTCATCAACTCTTCTTATTGATTGTTGGATAATATCTCATTCTAATTTTTATTTGTATTTACCCTGCTGATTCTTAATGTTGCTCACCATTTTTATCAGTTAGCTTTTTATGTATCTTTGAAAAATAATTTTTGATGTCATTTGCCCATTGTTAGTTGAGTTACTTGTTTTCTGGCTATTGAGCTTTATGGATTCTTTATACATCTCACATATCAACCATTTTATCAGATGTATGGTTTGCAATTATCTGAAGACTCCTTTTTCATTTTGTTAACTGTTTCCTTTGCTTCCCACAAGCTTTTAAACTTGATGCCTTTCTATTTATTTTTTATTTATTGCCTGAGCTTTGGGGACTCTCTCCAACAAATGCTTCTTCCATGCCAGTAGTAAAGGAGTTTTATGAATTTAGTTACAAACAAGCCTTTAATCCATTTCAATTATGTCTGTATATATTGTGAGATGAAGGTGAATCTTCATTCTTCTGTTATTTATGTGTAGAGTTTTCCCAATATACCTGATTGAAGAGGGTATCTATTTACAACATTGTTTTTGGCATCCTTGCCCAAGGTTAAGTGACCCTTAATGTATAGCTTTATTTCTGTACTGTTTATTCAATCCCATTGATATATGTGTCATATGCCACTTTTCATGCCAATTTTATCATCAACTAAAAACAGGAAGTAGGACAAGGTTATAAACCCTCAAAGCTCACCATGGTGCCATACTTCTTCCAGTGAGATTGCAATTCCTAAACCTCCCCCAAACAGGCAACCAATTGCAGTCAAGTATTCATATATGTGACTCTACAAGGAGCAATAAGTCAACTTCACCTCTTTTATTTTGAATGTCTTTTCTCTCTTTTTCTTATCTAGTTGCTTTGGCTAGGACTCTCAGGACTACATGGAATTGTAAGGAATAGTGTGAGAAGTTATATTTCATTCCTGATTAAAGAGGAAAATACTTTACCCTTTCATTACTAAGTACAATGAAGAGAGCCTTTGAAATACTAGAATGTCTTCAGTGAACTATGAAATAACCTAATTTTTTTGTCAAGCACCTCTGAGTCTAGTGAGTAAAAATGTGTAATTAGGGCATATGTAAAATAGTTACAGTGATTCTGGTGCTAATCTGATGAATT
>JAQHUG010000013.1:5624745-5641095 GCA_028555095.1 Dicrostonyx torquatus | reverse complement strand
AAACTATTTTTTCTATGACTGTCTATATCCATTTTCTTTTCTTTCTTTGGGATCTAAAAACATTTTAAAAAATACTGTATCATTTTAGAGGTTTTATTTCTCTGGACCTGGTTTTACTAAGTGCCTGCAGCATTTTCTGACCCTTTGAGACAAACCTTAAATCGCCATGTCAGCTGCCACAGGAACTCAGCTTATAGCATAAAGCGAGCATCTGGTCCCAGCCAGCAAGCAGAGGTCAGTAGCCATGTCTCTGTGCACCACTGAGCACCGACCTACCTGAGACATTGAAGGACTAGGAATCCACATCTAGGTCCTTGTCAAGAACTTTTCAGGACAAGGTTTTTCAGGCCCCATGCTTAGATATTTGATCCTCATATTGGGTACCAGATGAGGTCTTTATCTAATTATTCTTTTATCAATAAAAACTCAGGTGTCTGATATCGGGGTAAAAATCTGAAGGATATAGAAGTGGCAGAGAAGCAACCATTGACCTCCTGTCTCTCTCCTTCTTCGATCCAAAAGTACCTGAGAATGTTTCTAAGACCCTACCTACTACTTTCTGTGTCTGTCTGTATTCTGAGTCCTCCAAACCTCTATGATTAATTCTAATCAGCCCGTCGCTAACTCTTCCCTGACTCAAAGTTAAAAATTTTATTGGCAGTCTCAGGAGTATCGTAGTGCAATCATCATATCCCACAACACTTGTGGGTATCCAGGCAAAGAAAATTGTAAGGAAGGAGAATAACATGAGCTGAAAGTCAAGGCAGGCATGTGACCTTGATATTTAGGGGAAACATAGATAACATTACTTTGAGTAGCATGAGTATGGGTGAATGCTGTAGAAGAAGTCATAAGTTATTTCAGATTGACCAGTCATGTGTTACTCTAAAGGGTAAAGTTAGAATTTCCATTTCTATGTGAGAAAGTTTCCCATGGGCAATAGTTTTGTTTGTTTGTTTGTTTTCATTTCCTTGTTTATACTATACCACACTACTGAACATTTACAGACAGATTCTCTTTTATTAGTGAAACAACATTATCCCAGCTACAGAAAATAATAAAGTACATGGCCTTTCGCCTTGTGAAGATGATTGTTCTAGGAATGACAGGGAATATTAACTAAAAAATGAAAGAAGCATGTAAAATTGATTGTGAATCTACTTCTGGTTTTCAATAGAAGGGCGATGAGACTTTTATTAGTTCTACCTTTGAGGGAAGCATGTAGATACATTTCTCAAAGCGGGAAAATAAATAACATTAAGGATATATCTTGAATGACTGAAAAATCAAAGCAAGTTGGCATTAAGTCTTAAATTTTCATGCCTCTATATATAAAAGTGCTGAAAAAACTTAGTTCATATTATGTTCCATCAAAATGAAATATGGCATTTTAATGAGAAATGTCATCTTCCTGGTTGATAAAAGGACAACAAAAATGATAAAACCAGTCAACATCACTAAAGCACACACACACACCCCTCCCCCGTGCAGTATTTCACTTTGATGTATTTGTCAAGCCCTGTAGTTTCTTTAGGGAAGAAAGCAGTGTATGAAAAAGAAACGTTTCTCAACATTTGTTTATGACTGCCATTTTTTTCAATATTTAACAGATATAGAATGATGTTTTGTCTTTGTATCTGCTGTTTTTAATAAAAATCTTTCTAATAAAAACTACATTTTCTTTTTCTTTTTGGATTTAAAATGCCTTTGTAAGTAAACATTCGTCCAGCTTTGTAGCTACTTGGAGAGGCTTACCTGTACTAGGCATTACTCTTTCAATAACAATTAAGTTAAGGAGAGGGGCCCTGATGTAGGTAAACTATGCATGCTTCTAGATTTTCCTTCAGTGTAGAGCACTGTTGCAGGATCCCAGCAGGTGTCCCTTGTGGGAGAGGGAAAAGATGGCGGGAAACCAACGTCTCAGGAACCAGGAACCAGGTTGAAACAAGTTCAGTTTATTTTTAAAAAAGTAAAGCTTATACATCCCCACACTGCCTAAAAAGGGGTAACCACTGAGCTGGCATCTGCTGAGGTGTTGTGGTCACTGTCCATAGGACCACGTCATCTCTTATTTGACTGGGCTTCTGTTGCCAAGGCCCTCAGACAAATCCAAACTTGCAGGAAATAGCTATTGCACATGCTCTTACTATCCATCTAGACTGACTGACTCTCAGGCCCTTTAAGTCTTAATCATTCCACAGAGCACAACTGGCAAGTTCTGTGTTGATTTCAGAGCAGGAAGATGGGCCTGAGGGACAATAAGTGATCTGGGTTCCTGAGGGGAGATCATCTGTAATGGTCCTGGCCAGGCCTTAGATCTAGAGCACCACAGAAGATGGATATGAGAGCGAAGCGAAGCAACTTTCTTGCAACAGGTCACACGGGATCTTACGGCTGACTCCTCTCTAGATAATCTGCCCCCATTAAAGCTGTGGGATGATTTATACAGTCTAATTTGCCGCCGGGGAAATCTCATTTTCACCTGTGTAGCCAATGAGCTGATGCAGAACATAAAATCGTCAAACAGGGGTTCACTTCTTCCTATGATTTATGAAACTTGCAAAAGAAGAAAAAAGTGTCTCTCTACCCAAAATTTCATACTTTCCTCTTATTTCAGTCCTCTAGCAAAATCACAACTTACTTTCATATAAAGGGCACAGGTGGCAGGTATGGATAAATGATTGAAATAATCAGGATGATAAAATTCAGACTGTAAACGATAATCCACTTTTAACTCTGTAACACACACACACACACACACGCACACACACACACACACTACCTCTCATTCCCTTCAGCATCCGCCAGTAAGCACAGAGATTTGAGTTGTGAAATTACATATTCAGAGTGCCAGTGGCAAATCATATCTAACAGAAGGATCATGAGCTGTTCTGAAACAATGGAGAAGGAACTGTCCACTGTGGTAGATAATAAGACATAGGGTGAGGAATTATGAAATTACTTTCTATAAAATGGCAAGCGAGCAATACATGGCTTGTATAAATATGGTTCCAGATTTCCACTGCATTTTAGGGAGGTCTAGTTATATAGCTATACACATATGTGTTATTTAAACTTTCTATTTTTTGCTTTGCCCCATCTCTACCTGTAAAGAAACAACTTTTGCTTATGTTAATAGTTTTTGTTCCCTGATGCCACGGACGGTTGAAAGAGAGAGATCATTGAATTTGAACATCCACCTTTGAAAGCTAAGATGTAGAGCATTCACGTTTCATGTGGTTGGTGACCTAATTATTCAAGATAAATTTTGATGACATTATGTAAAATCATCCATGCAGACACACACAGGTACACATTTATTTTAGTCTTTATGAATCTATCAAAGTACACATCTACAGTTTATCAAACACTGAATGTCTTTTGTACATTTCCCATCTATGTTGTCTCCTTTCATTAATCAAAACCCATCTAGTGTTTTATTTTTATACTTTAAATATTTCTTCTTATTTGTGTGTATGGTGTATATGTACGTGTGTGTGTGTGTGTGTGTATGTGTGTGTGTGTTCAGGGATTGATGTTAAATATCATCCTTAATCTCTCCTCCAGCCTCACCATTTTTTGGATAGGCTCTTGGAGCCTACTTTTTTGGCTAGACTAGCAGCCTGCAAGCTCCTGGGCTTTTTTCCTTCCTTGGACTGCAGTTACAGGCATGCTGCAAGTGTCTTTTAAATGGATGCTTGACACACACATTCAATTCCTTTTTGGTGCACAGTAAGCACGTTAGCCACTAGGCCTTGTCCTCAGATCATATTTTATTGCTTCATGGCTTCCTCATCAATCCCCATTCTGTTCTGGCAATATCTCTGTTACAAAAGCACACATGCACAATATTAGCATGTTCATGATGTTGGAATGCACCCTGTGGGGAGATCCTATTTTCTTCATACATCTTGTCTGAAGAGGGCACATCTTATTTACCACACTGCCCTACATATGATAAACCGAGAAATGTAAACTTCATTCTGATCTAAGTAGACTGACAATGCAGACTGTTATGAAAAGAAGACATGAAAACAGATTTTTGTTCCTGAATGTTCAACTTGTCCTGTGGTACAGACTATGGCATTTATTAAATAGTGATGAATGAAAATAAGAACAGTTCAATGATAATTTTAATAATCTAGGATATGAAGAATGGAGTTTCAACTCTGGCAAGGGATTGATATTAAGGAGGTAGAAAAAGAAAAAGAATTACATTTTAATATCAAAACATTCAATATTTGGAGACAGAACCTACTCTTTCCCTTACTATTCATATTTAATCAAGAAAGTTCACTCTGGCTTGCCTTTTTCAAAAGATAAGGGTAATATTTTCTTAAATGGGGAAAGAGTAAGAATAAGAGCAGATGAAACATTCAGTTTTGAACACACTAAATTTGAATTCTTCTTTGGTATCTCTCCAGGAGCCTCCAAGTGGATGGAAGTATAACACTGTCCAGGAAGACAACATCATACGGCCATAACAGGATTTGAAGTGGAACTTAGGAAGAAAAAGAATGTTAAATGACAAGTGGGGGAAGAAAAAAGAGTTGAGTTGCTCAACTATATGCAACATGTGTGCAAAAGCAGTTACAAATTGAAATCAGGCCAGCAACACAGGTCTATCTAACTACAACAGAAAACATTAGGTCTTCCTATCCTATGCCATTATTGATGGAGTGTTCTCATGGGGTTTGACCCAGGAAGAGTTCATCCCTCTCATTTTTAATCTGCAATCCAGATCTGTTTGTTAACAGTCAAGGAAGAACTAACGTTCTCCAGTGAGCAAATAGCAAAGACCAAAGATCAGGGAGGCTGGCTGTTCTTCCAGTTCCCAGCATGGGACTCTCATAATAAGCCAATTCTTGCTCTCATTTTCCATCTGAAAAATCCAATTCATTGTAAATTGAAACAAATAAAACCCTGCATACTACCAATTGCATTCGAGGTATTTGATGCTTTGTAGGCTGATGATGTCGAGAGATTGTTTTATCAGCATTGAAGGAAATATTCATCACCATCTTGCCTGCTTTGTCACTCAGATGCGGAAACATCCTTTATATTTAACTGAGTAGAAAAGACAGGAGTGAGCTCTAAAAATAAAGGTATGGAAGTTGAATCATCTGAGTTTCTTTGGATAGCCTCTTCCATTAAAAAAAAAAAAAAAAAACAGTAAAACAGTGACAGTAACCCTGACCTAAAAATGTCAATGTCATGGCCAGGTTGCTCAGGTTGTTATCTTATGCCCTGTAAACATGTAGGTGATAGTTTTATTTTCCCTGAGGCAGAATACAAAAAATATCAAGTCATGCTAGTGACAAAGCTTGGAACAGTTGAAGCTGCTGCTTCAGTAGTCTTGCCTCACTCAGTCTCAGCGAAGTAGGAAACTTACCTAAAGGCACATCTCACCATCCGGAAAGTTTTGCAGCAAAGGAACTTACAATTTCATGTAGACACATTTCTTATATGTCGGTGCAAAGTGGAATTTTGTGTGAAAAGTTCAAGGATTTTTTTTAATTATCAAAAACATGTTGACAAACTGGAAACCATTTCTTAATTCTACTAGAGAGTATATGACTTTAACACAAGGCATGAATTTTCCAAACTTGCCAAATTGTAGTTTAGGCAAATGCGATGGTAGTCACAGGTCATCTTTAGGGTAACAGAGTTGCTAATTAGACTTTCCTAATTAGTGTTTCTTTGGATTCTCTAAGAAAAGATATCAGAAGCAGTGTCTTAAGCTTGTCTTTCTAACCAGGCTTAGAAAACAAGCAAACAAGCAAAACCCTGTTTGGATCCCATTTATCACACCTGGTGTTATTTACCCAGCATGCTTAAACAACTCGTTCTGCTAGCTAGTTTCCTGCAGAGCAGCTCCAGGAAGCCCAAAACATCTTGTCTTCTTTAGATATCCACACACTTCCTTTAGCTGCCTAAACTTTCAAATCGCTGAGTGCTGACGTAGAAGATTTCTCAGGCTTCATCTCCATGAAGACAAATGGATGCTTAGCATAACAGTGAAGGAGTAAGAATCGTGTAAATTCATTTCCAAGACTGCGTATGCTTAAGACACTCAAGGAAGGATTAAAATAATTGGCTTTACTATTGTGATTTTATTGCTATTGTTGTTATTGCTAAGGAAGAAGGGATTTGGTCTGCAGAGAAGAGAAATGACATATGTAGGACCACTGTGTAATGGCAGGTTTTATGGATTTCACTCTTTTCTCTTCTCCCCTCAAAGTTTATGGTTTTAGCATCTCAAAATAACCATGTGACATGTTTTCCAATTAATAGTTAGCAAATGTGATTCGTTATTTTGGAAGATTTAAAAGCCACATGGAGGGGCTTTCTCTTCCTGTATGAGGAAATGTGGGAACAAGCAGGGGAAGTTCCTGTCACCCTGTTCTTGTATAAGAAGAGCTGTGACAAACGCATCCTCCTTGACTGACAGTGAGCAGGGAGTGTGACGGAATCATAAACCATTTACTATTCTAAACCACCAAAATTCTGTGACTGCCCTTTCTAGATTCTGCTCTGCTTTCATTACAGCACGATCTATTCTACTGTGAATAAAACTCTCTTGGAGTATTACAATATCCAGGGACAGGATCCACATATCATATCGTGCTCTTTTGTTGGTCTTCTAGAGAAAGATGTGCTAAAATGAATACCTTTTCATGTGTGGTCAGCAAATAGAGCAGTAAAGATGTGTCCCTCCTAAGTGATGCTCATGGCTAGTTGGTAAGCTACGTTCAGAAAGCATGCATGGTTTTGGTTGACAACTAAGCATCTACAGTTTAGATGTCACAAAGAAGACAGACCTTATCAAATTCTGTGATTACAGAGAGCATTTCTCTGTTCCCTTTACTTTTGCATTGAGTTCTGGGGTTTGACTCTGAAGTGTGTCTTATAGGCTACTGTTTTGAATGTTGAATCTGACTTCTAGAGCTCTTGAGAGGATGTGGGTGCATAAAAATGGGTCACTGAGGACAGGCCTTCAAGTTATATACTCCCTGTATCTTTTTCTTGGTCTCCTATAATGTAAGTACCTGCTGCTTCCCACTTCACCACCAGACAGAGCCCCCCCCACACACACAATGTCTTTTCCATAGAGATAGGCTGAGGCCTCTGAACTGTGAGTCTAAATAAATCTTCCTACTCTAAGTGGGTTTTGTCAGGTATTTTGTCATAGTAATGTGAAAATTATTTTACCAGCTGTGAAACTCAAGCTACCCTTCCTTCACATGTCAATTAAACTACCTGCTGGAATTTTCTATACTTCTGTCAGTATTGAATTTAAATTTAAGGAAACAACAGTTAGACTATTTGCCTGAAAAAATCCAAGGTACCTGCTCTAGTGATGGGAACAGATTTTGTAAGTTTCACATTTAGAGATTAATTTCTGAGTACTATTGCTGAAGTCCAGATGCTTTTCTTCTTTTCTTTAGTCCTGAGTTTATGTTCTTCCATGTGAAGCACTAAGATTGCTCAAAGGTTGTTTCACTTTGAGTTACCAGAGAGGACCATTGAGAAAAAAAGACGTGGGGACAGAGGACTGTGGCTAGTAAAAAGATCTTTTACTCTTATTGGTCAAGATGATAAGCTAGAGAGAATTGCGGGGAGCTTAGAAACTGTGAATTGGAATTTTATGATGGATTTACATGAGTCAGTGTTTTAATGTGAATGTACTCTCTCCCTGAAATAATCTTGGCTCTTGCCAGAAAGAAAGAAGAAAATAAGTATAACACTTACCGTACCATGGGTTTCTTTTCAGTCTATGTTCTGGGATGAAAACTGATATTCTTTAGTGCACCTGATAAATTGTGCATTGCCCAACTCTCAGCAAAGGTTAATGCAATAGTGCAGAAATAGGATACACTTTGAAACAATGAAAATTATTTATAGATTCTCTGCTGGGTGGTCATGACACTTTAGCTGCTTTTGTTTTTTATGAATTAAGACTCTTAGAATGAAGATCAAGAGCACTAGACTGCATTGCCTTTTAAGAATCCAGTAGGAATATACTCAATAGAAACACGGCTCATTAATTCTGGTTCTTGCAAGTGCACTCAAGTGGAAGCACGTGCCAGGATTTGGATCCAGTTATATTGAGTTTGCTTCAAGAATTTGCTCTTTGGTTACTCTTTGGCAGCTGTTTGATCATGTGCACAGGTAACTTTACCTCAGGAAATTTCAATTTTATATGTGCTTAATAAACTTGAAGTCTTGGGCTTCCAAATAATTTAAGTTATAGTAGCTAACCAACTTTTATTTTTATTACTCAGATTCTTTACAAAAATCAAAACATCAAAAACAATTGTTTCCCTTAGACAAGAAATGTTGAAAGGTTTTATTCTTCAACAATAAATTTTTGGCACCATGTTCTACCATGAATCTCATCTTTCTTCAATATTTCAAGCACTCTACATAACTAGCAGACAAAGAAAATTCTGAAAAATCTTTCCTACTTCTTTCAATTTCTCTGAGACATAGATATTAGGTTCCTAAGTGATTCTTTAAATTATTCTTTATGCCATAGTATTGTATAATTTATACAGAATGCACACCCCTGTCTTTTATTATTTAATTTTCCAAAGTGCTTGGAGAAAAGATTTTATTTGAAAGCACTGATACACAGTAAAGTGGCATTGTTCCAGTGCCTTGCATCTTTAATAAAGTTGCTCTCAAACAGCACTTCGCTGAACGAAATATACCCAAGAACGACCAATCTTCACATATCCAAGGTGTGCTCTGACCAACTCAGGTTCATAAAGCCTAATGTCATAACACAACCCACAGGTTTGTGTTTAATTGGATTTGCCTTTTTTTCTATATTTCTTTTCTTCTAAGGAAGATTAGCTATTTCTGAAACAATAATCATGAGCATTAAATAATGTTTCATACAATGTCAGATTGATACATCATTAAGACCAGAGGTATTTAGAAGTAACTTTCTATGTCTAGCTTTGTGGACAAAGATAAATACAAAGGAACACGTACACCATTATACTGCATCAAAGACAACTTGACTCGTCTGTAACATATTCAGGATTGTTACAAGCTCCATTCGGGAAACAGGTGCATGAAACAAAGAACAAGGAGAAGATGCTTTAAGGACTGAAATTTATGGGGTGGGTGGTTTCAAATACCTAGAAGCAATGTAGCTAGGGAAAGTAAATGGAATCACTTCCATCATCATGATTAAGTAGAAACAAAACAAAACAGATTTTAAAAATACAAGTGGTGTCCCTTCATGGTGATAAACATGAGGAGAGGACATTGCTGCAAATCATTTTGTCTCCTTCTCACTCTAGAGTGAGTATAATGGCAAACAATTATTTGCTCCTTCATGGTTATTAAAAAAATACAAGGCTTATTTTATATATTGGAAAGTTTCTGTTTTTGCAGGTGAATATGCTCCTGAAAAAAACTGAAGGATACTGCACAGTTATATCTTCTCCTATACAATCCCTGATGGGAAAACCAAGCATTAAGTGCCAAGGAGCACTGGCCCTTACAGCTCCTCTCTTTGATATGAAAACCTCTAGTGGTCCAAGGTCAAGCATCTTCTACTGAATTTGCCCTTCTTGGAAGAAGGACATGTCCAAGAAACTGTCTGGTAACTCACAAGGCAAAAGATGGATTACAATAGATAACAAATATGGCAAAGAAATCAAGATCTTATATTCAGTCTATTTCTGTTGCTATGGCAAAGCATCATAAACCAGGTGACATGGGATCATTATATAGAAAAATACAAGGTCCTTGTGCTCAGAGATAAAATAGGGAAACCATAGTTATTAAACTAGCATGCTTTTCTCTTCAAAAAAAGAGGATTTTGACCCTGTTTTTCCCAGAAGCGTGGGAGTGGATGCTGTTGAATAGACAGGTGATATTTTATAGACAGGTTTAACCCAAATCCCCTCATACTGAGCATTGTTTCTCAATCAGGAGAATCCAGCCTTATGAAAAAGGTTTCATGTACTTTTAAAAAAAATTACTATTATGCTTATTAAAAACACTTTATACCTAGACCCTTATCCTGAACATCATTTCTGAGTCAATGGCACCTACTCTTGTGGAAGAGGTCACAAGTTACTATGCAAGAAATAGTACTTTGCAAAGGAGTTTCGATGTAGTCATACTCTAAGCTTTATTGCTCTGATTTTCTTAAAGAAACTTTTTTTTCCCAAAATTTCAGGTGTTCTAAATATGTTAAAGAATAAACTGTGGAGGCCTGGCTAGATATTCAGTTGATGGCCTAGGATGGATGGGATGGAGAGCATGGGATGTCAGAGTGAGTTTGTGATGTGGATGGAAAACAGAGATGAAGCTACAGAGATGGAAGAAGGATCAGTCTTAGTGGGCATGGGTGAAGAGCAAGATGGGTATTGCCAGCATGAACATAGGAGGAACAACCAAAAAAGGGTGTTGGAGTGATGGCTCAGTGGTTAAGCACACTAACTGTTCTTCCAGAGAATTGATATTCAAATTCCAGCACCCATGTGGCAGCTCACAACTATCTGTAATTCCAGTTCCAAGAACTCAACACCCATGGAAAAACACCAATGCACATAAAAATAAAAATTAACAAAAAGGAGGTAGGTGAGATCTCCTTTGATACCAGTCCTTTGCAACTGGAAGTATGATGCCTGACATAACTCATCTTGGGTAATTATTTGCTTACAAGCTAATGCACATTTCAAGTGGATTCTGGGACAGGTCGGACTATAAAATGATATTGTGTTTCAAAAATATTAAATAATTTTAAGAAAAAATGTTAGGTGTGGTGACACACGTTTTTAATTGCAGCACTCAGGAGGCAGAGGCAGACAGATCTCTGTGAATCTGAGGCCCCTCTGGTCTACAGAGTGAGTTCCAGGACAGCCAAGGATGCAGAGAGAAACTCAGTCTTGAAAAATTAGAAAATAAATAAATACATAAATAAATAAATAATAAACAAATAAACAAACTGCTTGGGGTTAATTTCTAGAGATCTGAGTTACCAAAGCTAACTGTGTTGTGCACAACCATGTTTCTTTCTTGCTTGCTTTTCATGGATCCTTTCTCTGTCAGTGGTAGAATTTACAGGGATTTGTACAATGATGTCTTTTTTCTCAGAATTCTAGAATGAGTTGGTCATGAAAATACCACAGCCTGATGAGGACTGCTTCTAGAGTTCATAGATCAACATTTCCTGCTTCCTCCCTTAGCAGGGAGAAGAATGGAACTCTCTAGTGTCTTTTTGTTAGGGCACTATTCACACATTACCACCAAATGAGCTGGTGTAGGAGATTCCATTCCAACCTGTAAAAGGAGAGGCATATATTTAGTTTATTTATTTTGTAGTAAGTTTATCTCTTTAGTGTGTTTAAGAACTCTTGGCCTTATTTATAGATAGGAGAAGAAAGGTCAATATACTTTTCTATTTCCTTTTGACTGTTTAGTTTCTTCCATTCCCTCTACATTTAGGTTTCATAAGTATGTAGTTTTAGTCTCATTTCTTTAGTCTAGAAGTTTGAAGAAAAAATAAATTTGGCTACTGATATGAGATCCCCCTCTGTATGCTCTGAATATCATTGATGAATAAAGAAACTGCCTTGGCCTGTTGATAGGGCAGAACTTAGGTAGGTGAGGAAAAGTAAACTGAATGCTGGGAGGAAGAAGGCAGAGTCGGAGAGAAGCCATGTAGCCCCATGGAGATCGACATGCCGAAACTTTGCTGGTAGGCCATGACCTTGTGTTGATGCACAGATTAATGGAGATGGGTTAAATTCAGAAATAAATGTTAGCCAATATGAAGTTAGAGCTAATAGGCCAAGCAGTGGTTTAAATAATATAGTTTCTGTGTGATTATTTCGGGGCTGAGCAGCTGGGGACAAATAAGCATCCCTCTTATAACAGGCTGCTACTATTTAAGACAGGGAAGAAAGTGACATAGTAGCAAACGCCTTAGGAATGTTTACTATGTGCTGGGCGCTTGGCTAGTTACTATGATACATCATATCCCTGTGAGCTTTGGGACGTAGAATAAGACACTCAAGGTGGCTGTAGATATGACCCAGCAGTTGAGAGAAGTTGTTGCTCTTGCAGAGCACCTGGGTTTAGTTTCCAGCCCTAATATGGTCCTTCTCAGCCATCCCATCCATGATTCTAGTTCATGAAAATTCAAATCTCTTTTCTGACTTCCAAAGTCACCAGGTCCCAACATGGTGGACATACATACATGCAGACAAAACACTCATATACACAATTTTTTTAAAAAAAAATCTTTTAAAAGAACAGTATTGGTTTCTCTTATAAAACAGTAAAAAAAAAGACTCTGAGAAATAATTTTTTCAAGATGATATGACTAATAGGCAGCAAATAAGGTCTAAATCTAAATATGCCTGTGCCAATGACTTAATATTCTTCTCAAGATAAGAGAATTATGTCATGAAATCATTAGGTGCTAGTAAGTGACCCCTCCTTTGTTTCTGTTAGAAAGAATAACCTTTTCAGATGTTCACTTTTTCTTTCCATTCTTTTTCTTGCCTTCGTTCCTTATCTTTCTTCAATGAATGGATACAAACCATGTGACTAATATGGTTGTCATAGCTTGTGCCTGCAGTGATTAAAAGAAATGGGCAATTTTCTCCATACACATCACTTACCAAAATTAAATCAAAATCAGAAAAGCACTAGCTATAAAGTAAAGAATGGCCAATGCTACAACCCATAGATCCAGAGAGGCTAGGTAATAAGGAGATCTCAAGGGAGCTGCTAGGACCTCCCTGGAAAGGGGAAATAGAAGAGATTTTGTGGGTGAACTAAGAGTGGATGGGGGTAAGAACATGAGGACTAAGGTACTGTATAAGAGCGTGAATAAAGAAATCCCACACTAACTCACTAACTCTGAGTTGAGTATAACAAGGGGTTCTTTATTTAGGGAGACTCACAGATCACAGTTCTTTGCACGAATGGGGAACAGGAATCGAATTCCACATCCAGGCAAGAGAAAAGAGAACATGAGCATGTGAGCGCATACCTTTTTGGTACCCAAGGCCAGACCCAACCTGGTCCAGCCTCTCAAAGGCCATTAGCTGAAGGATTTTCCCCAGTAAGGTACTAAAAGTGCCTACAGGAAAGGGGGTCATTTTGGGGACAGGTAGAAACCCACTGCAAGGGACACTCCCAGGAATCTACAAGGATAACTCCAGCTGAGACTCTTAGGTAAAACTTAGACTGAACTGTCCACCTCCCGTGACCAGGCAAGAAATCTGAATAAAATTTATGCCCTAGCAATGCTGAAGAATGCATGGGTAACCTATATATGGCAGTTCTGTTGGAGATGTTCATATTGGCTTCATGGTCTAAATTGATGAGGATTACTGATCAGGTCTTTTACTCAAGAATCCCATTACAGATGGGTGTGAGTCACTGCATGGTTGCTAGAAATTGAAATCAGGACCTCTGGAAGAACAAGCAGTGCTCTTAACCACTGAGCCATTTCTCCAGCTCAGCCATCTTTATGCCTTAATACAAGGCAAAGTGCTTATTTTTGCTATCACTTGATGTTCATGGGAGGTCTGCCCTTTTCTGAATAAGAAAGAAAGAGGAGCAGGTGGAGAGGTTGCAGAGGGAAGGTGCAGGGAGGGACTGGGAGTATAGGAAGGAGGGAAAACTGCAGTCACGATAAAAAAAAAACAAGCAAGCAAGCAAATAAATAAATAAATGATCTTTAACAAAATGATCAGACAAGTTATTTAAATAAACCTGTAACCTCCACTGATATAGAAGAAGTCATTAAAAGTCTCTCAAGCAGAAAAATCCCAGAACCAGATGGTTTTAGTGAAGTATTCTTTTAGATAATGCCAGTACTCTTCATATTATTATACAAAATAGAAATAGAAGAAGTGATGCCCAATAAATTTTATTATGCAATTTATTATGCAGTTACTCAAAGTACATGATACTCAAATCACATAAAGATCCAACAAAAAGAGAATTATAGATCAATATTTTTTTTACAAACGTAGATGCATAAGTATTCAATAAAAAATGAGCAAACCTAATCCAAAAACACATCAAAAAGATCATTCACCTTGATTAAGCAGGCTTCATCCTACAGATGAAGAGATGGTTCAAGATACATAAACTGATAAATGTAAACCATCATATAAACAAACAGAAAGACAAATAAATAAGTAAAGATTGTGTCATTTAATTCAGAAAAGACCTTTGACAAAATCCAACACCCGTTCACAACAAAAATTCAGCAAAGATTAGATAAACTGACATACCCAAACATAATAAAGACAGTTTACAGCAAGTCCATAGTCAAGAGCAACTTAAATGGAGAGAAATGCAAAGTAATTCCATAAAAATCAAGAACAAGACAAGATTTTCCATTCTCTCGATACATATTACTTCATATTACTTCAGTCTTAGCTAGAGAAATAAGACAATTAAAGGAGGTTTCCAAAGGATTAGAGGGATCCACATTAGAAAGGAGGCAGTCAAAGTATATTTATTTGCTGATGATATGATAGTGTATATAAGTGACCTGAAAAATTCCACCAGAAAGCTCCTATACCTGATAAACACATTCAGTAAAGTAGCTTGATAAAAAATTAACTTACAAATGTCATGAGGCCTCTTCTATGAAAATGACAAACAGTTTGAGAAAGAAATAAGGGAAATAGCACCTATCACAATAGCCTCAGATATTTTAAAATATCTTGGGTTAATTCTAACCAAGCAAGGAAAAGACTTTTATCCTTCTGATCATTAAAGAAACAAATTGAAGAAAATATCATAAGATGGAAAGATCCCCCATACTGCTGAAGAGTTAGGATTAGCATCGTGAAAATGGTAATCCTACCAAAAGCAATCTACAGATTCAATGCATTCTCATCAAAATTCCAACAAAATTTTTCATGCATTGGTAAAGGACAACTTTTAGTTTGATATAAAAACAAAAAAAAAAACAGGATAGCAAAACAGTAAATAATAATAGTAAATAATATACTGAATGTATCACCATCTCCAATTTAATTAAAGTTGTACTCTAAAGTTTTAATTATAAAAGCAGCATGGTATTGGCATGCAAACAGACATGCTGATAAATGTAATCAAATTAGAGACCCAAATATAAATCTACACACTTAAGGAAACCTGATTTTTAAAATAAAGAAACCAGAAATACACAGTAGACAAAAAGAATGTTCAACAGATGGTGTTGGTCAAATCAAATAGGCTGCATTCAAAAGAAGGCAAATAAATCCATTCTTATCACTCTGCATAAAACTAAACTCCAAATGGATCAAAGACTTGAACATCAAATCAGGTACACTGAAGCTGGTGAAAGAAACCAGGGGAATGGCTTTGAACTCATTGGCACAGGAAAAAAGACTTTCTGAACAGAATAACATCAGCACAGGCAATAAGACCAGCAATTAATAAGTGGTGCCTCATGAAATAGAAAAGATTCTGCATAGAAAAGGACACTGCCAAAAGGACTAATCAGCAGCCTATAGAGTGGGAAAATATTTTTGCTAACTACACACCTTTTAGAGAGCTAATTTCCAAAATATACAAAGAACTCATGAAACTAGAGATCAAGGAAAGAAAAACACAAAGAAAATTGGAGTAAAGATCAAAAGAGATAATTTAATATAGAAGACTCAAATGGTGGAAAAACATTTAAAGAAATATTCCTTACCTCTCAGGGGAATGCAAATCAGATTTACTTTGAGATTTCTTACCTTACACATGTCATTATAACTAAGGTCAACAGAACAAATTACATCTCATGATGGTGAGGATGTGAAGTAAGAGGAGCACTCATACATTGTTGGTAGGAGTGTAAACTTGTACACCTACTATGGAAATCAATGTGGCAGTTCCTCAGGATGATGGGAATCAATTTACTTCAATATCCAGCTTTACCACACATTCCCAAAAGATGAATCACCCTACCACTTGCTCAACCATGTTCATTGCTGTTTTCTTCATAATAGCCAGAAAGTGGAAGCAACCTAGATGGCCCTCAACAGAAAAATGGATAGAGAAATGTGGTACATTTACACAATGGAGTATTACCCCATTGTTAAAAATAAATGACACCAATGAAATTTGCATGAAAATGGATGGAGTTAGAAAAAAGTTCTCAGTGAGTTATCCCAGACCTAATAGGACAAATATGGTATATATTCACTAATATGTGGATATTAACTGTTAAGCTAATGATAACCAGTTACAATCCAGAGAATCACAGTGAATAGGAATAGAGGAAGGGAATGGAGGAACAACGAGTTCTCATTAGGAAAGAAAAAAGGATAAATAGGGGTGAGGCCTGGAATGAGAAGA
>JAQHUG010000013.1:5563360-5600645 GCA_028555095.1 Dicrostonyx torquatus | reverse complement strand
CAGGGAAAGTTTTCCAGTATAACAACTCTGCCCAAACCAGGGAGCATTTCTGTTGTTACAACTCTGCCAGGTCTCCCAGAGTGCAACAACTCTGCTCTCCTCGGGGAAGGTTTCCCAAGAGAAAGTGTTACCATTCTGCTCCACTCTGGCTCTGGTGAGAGTTGTTACAGCTGGGTTTCACCCGAGTGAAAATGTCACACCTGAACAATAATCACTCAAGAGATGTAATGAAAGGAAGAATCCAGGAGCGTGCCTGTCTCAGGTAAGAAAAAGCAGCCAACTAAACGGTACACATCTGACATAGGATTGCCTGGGAGCAGATCTTTCCACGTGGCTTGGGACTGGGAGATTCTGGTGGTCTGATTCTGGGGCAAGCTCAGGGACTGGGGGGATTTCGTGCTCAGGGATCTCAGGGATTGGTAGGATTCCATGCTCAGAGACTGGTGGGATTCAGTGGCTTGATGCTGGGGCAAGCTCAGGGATTGGTGGAATTTCAAGCCCTGGTCCTAGGGTCAAGTTAGGGTCACAATGTTTTTTCTTGAATCAAAAATTTTCACTCATTAATCTGCATGCCCATATGTATGTGCGTAACCGCATATTTACATGAATCTGTTCACAAGTACAAACACATACAACGATTGAACAAATATGGCTATCCCAACAAATATGGTGGTAATTAGTCTGAAGTCTCCAGAGAACATATCTTCCCTAAAACAATTCAAGTCACAGGGAACACATCATGCTTCTCCCTGCCTGCTCAATATTGGTACTCTGAATCCCATTCACCAGAGATGATGGCGCATTGCAGTCCACGTTGGCACAAGAAGTACATCTTCATAAACAAGAAGAGAAAAGTATCATTCAGTGTGTTCACAAATGAAAACTACCCTTTCTCATTTTAACCACTAAAATCTATATAGTGGTAAGTAACACAGAAGGAAGTCCTACAGTCATTTCAGAGGAGGTACTGCCTTTTGGGTAGAAAAAAAAAGTCCTAAGTAAAAAACAGAATCCAGAATCATGGATACGACAAGGCAGATAATAGAAAATCAATTTGAACCATTTTCACATATAAGCATCTAATTCTACTTTAGCTACTACAGATTCAAAGCAAGACTCACTATACCTTTCAAAAGAAGACCTCTTTCAAAAATATGATGTAAAGGATAGGAAAATAGATATCAGAAATGACTAAAATCAAGGTCAATCAATCTATTACAACTGTAAGAAAAAGACGGAAACCAAACATAAGTTTGCAAAATCTCTAAATATGCTTCTTCATATCCTCTATCTCATGTTGAATCTTAAGTATTGTCAAATTCAAACAGACATCCATTTGTCAAATCCAAAGGGGAAATATTCTCTACTATGGTCAAAATATAAATTAACTTTAAACAGCTCGTACCAATATGTTAAGTAGGTAGTTTTGTCAAGATTCAAACTCAAGCTGTAGTCTTAATTTCCTTGTAAAAACAACAATTAATAATAATACACCGTGTCCCTAGAACTGTTGTAAGACCAAAACTGACAAAAAATTAACTCACATAAGATACAACGTATAAATCCTCCCATAACTACCTAATGTTACTATTTCTGTTATTATCATTAATCTAGAAAATTACTTTGTCTAACAGCAACCGGATCTCTTTGTTTGTGTCATGAACCTAGGAGTAAAGGTGAGATTTCTACCAAGAACAATAAACAATAACTATAATGTGATATATCAGAAATGTTCAGATAGTTTAAGTTAAAATTATCAACCTCAAACTTGCATGAATTAAAACAGCACAGGTTGATTCCAAGCCTGGCCTGATGCTGCAGACTCCGGCCCAAACAACTCAGAAGCTTGAGGTAGGAAGACTGCAAGTCCATGGCCTGCCAAGGCCACAGAGAGTTCAAGGTTAGTGTTTTACACTTCTGTTACTGTGACCAAGTATTCTGACAGGAGTGACTTCTTTTAATCTGTGACCATTCAAGTCACTGGAAACACAGCAAGTTTCTCCTTGCCCCTTCAATATTAGTGTGCTGAACCCCTTTCACCAGAGATGATGATGGATTGCAGTCCATGCTGGGGCGGGAAGTGCATCTTCATAAACAAGAAGCACCATTCAGTGTGTTCAGAAAAATAAAGCACCCTTTCTCATTTTAACCACTAAAATCTCTACAGTGGTTTTTTTTAAAAAAAAGGTTTGTTTTGAATCCCAGTTTGAGATTGCAGTCCATCAGACCATAAAAATAGAGCTGCAGGAATATGAAGCAGTTAGCCAGAAGGTATCCACATCCATAATCACGAAGGAGAAAGCAATGAGTACACACTGCTACTCGTTTTGTTCTTCAGCTTAAACCTTCTAGTTTTCCACCCAGGTAATGATGCCACCCACAGTAGATGAGCCTCCCTATAACAATTAAAACAGTCAAGATGATTGTTGCAAGGGAAGGAGCTGCTTGTTCATCCCAGGCGCCTGGCTAGCTTAGCCCCAAAATAACCAACCACACAGAAACTGTATCAACTACATCACCCACTGGCCCATTAGCTCTAGTTTCTTGTTGGCCAATTCTTACATCTTAATTTAACCCATTTCTATTAATCTGTGTATCGCCATGTGGCAGTGGCTTACCGGGTGAAATTCCCAGAGTCTATCTCTGGTGGATCCATGGTATCTCTCTGACTCTGCTTTCTTCCTCACAGCGTTCTGTTTAATCCCCCCCCCCACTTAAGTTCTGCTCTATAAACAGGCCCAAAGCAGTTTCTTTATTAAGCAATGACAGCAACACAAAGACAGAAGGACCTTCTACACCAGATAATATCCATACAGGCATGCCCAGAACCCTCAGTGACTCTCAACCTCAAAATAAAAACCTTTTTAAAAGATGGAATGTTTTCCCAGTATGCACTAGGGTATAGAAACCAGAAAAGCAAAATAAGACCTGTTTTATTTTCTTTTTCATTTTTGGAGGTACATTTGGAGCAATGTACTTTGTATCATTCTTCTGTGCTCTAGATTCCTTTAAATAATGTAAGGTGGCTTCAGCAAGGGAAAGACTAGATCAGTGATAGGCACACACAGTCCTTTATGCTTTATTCAAATAAACAGGACACTTCCATTTATTTTTAGTTACTAAAAATGTGTGGTCAGATGGAAAGAGGTCCAGAGATTCAGTGTCAACCCTATTCCAATAGTCCAAGTCAGGGATTGTATACTAAAGTTCCAAATGACAAGACTCTTGGCATGGGCCACTTTACATCACTGCAATACTATAATTCCCAACAGAGACTTCCACCCCAATTTATAAGAAAACGAAAGCTCATAGGTTGAAAGACACTAAAAAATACTATGTTTATTTATTTATTTCTGGGTGGTGCGCATGCATGCCACAGTGTACATGTAAAGGTCAGAGAAAAACTTGTGGGAATTTGTTCTCCCCTTCCACAGTCTTGGTCCAGGGGATCTAAATTCAGGCTTTCTGGCAAGTACTTTTACTCACTGAAATATTTCACCAGTTCACACCTAAAGTTTTAAGCGAAGCTTGTTTAATATGCTATGATGACTTTCATAACTCTATAATCAAATGTTAGTAGAGGATTTCACATTAACAAACAGTTTCCTCTGAGTTAAGACTGATCAGTTTCAGGAATAGCATAGTCATTCACTTTAATCATGTTCTGGACAAAAATATGCCATGCATCATTTGGAAATGAGAGTCCTCAACTTATAAGAGTTGCTGATGCAAGCTGGTAAGTGCAATAACATCTCTGTGCTACTTCTAAGCTTAGTCTTTCCAGTATCTCTTTCAGAAAGGAGATATTATCTCCACTTTCAGAAAAACAGATATTTAAGGATTGTTTCCACTTTGCCCAATGTGTGAAGATAAGTAAAACCAGAAGTAGACTCAGTGCTGGTTCTACCATCTTTTGATGCTATAGCCTGTGTGTTTATCAACCACAAGCTGCTTCTTCCTTCTAGACTCAGTGCTATGAACCTGTAGTTTAAGATGGTTACCTTGGATTCTGAACCAATCAATTTTCTCTCTGTGTACTTGCAATTTCTACTTCCTTGGATCTTGGTAATAACCAAGTAAACTTGGAAAAACTCTCCTCTTAGAATACCACATTGCAGGGAGCCTTTGTAAGTCATCTAATCACATCTATTATGATTATTTCCGTTGGGAAGTTTAATAACCAGTATTACTGACATCAATGTCTGGCATACAATATCCAATACACTGTTACCAAGGCTAGTCCTAATCCATGAAACATCCTCAATATATATAAGGGACATAGAATGCAATTCTGTGCTATAGTTCTGCACCATACATTTAATCTCCGAAAATATCTAGGAATGACTAGAAGCATAGTTACTTGTGAAAATAAAACATCTTATTTCCTACTTGATTGTATTCTGGCACATGAGACACCCATCGTCTTTAAGAGAGTTGGAAACAGCAGACTGGAAGTTCCACCTGGGCTATTATACTAAACTGTCAGCTTTCTCTTCATCTACCACCACCCAGGCTTGAAAATTGAAGTCTTCTGGAATTGAGACTTGAACACACAATGATCATAAGCCAACCATTGGTGTATTAGAAAGATTTTCATTTGCTAATTGCGTCCAATAAAATAAAGAATTGGTGTGCCCCACCTTAGTATAGTTGAGAGACAGAGTTTGTGCTCAAGAGCTTATATTGATGAGGCCTTTTTAAGAAGAGCATTGCTTTCAAATGTTTTAACTAAGTTAGAGTAAGACAACAGTGGTAATCAGCTTTTTGATGATACTGGCAATATAATTAGTGGGTGTTTTGAATGTAGGAATGTTCTTAAGCATTTATTTGATTCTCTATTCAAAATTTATAAATGAAGTTGATAGAACTTGATTATATATTTTTTTTGTCCTTGCCTGTACTAAACTACTTCCCTTTAGGGGTAACCAGAGAATTGTTTATACATAGCACATGGAAGGGAATAGCATTTTGAAGGTAGGTCAATACATGTTTAAATATTTGTAGTCAATTCCTTAGCACAGTGATTTGACTATAACCTAAGTTTATAGTGAAATAGAAGTTAGGGTAAGTAATATTGGTTGAAGTACAATATTTTGTACTTATGACCTTGATTTTGATGCTCACTAACTTTGGATTAATTACCTATTAGTATATTGGTGGTTTAAATAGTAGAAAGTCTATTGGGTTATAAAGAGACTAAAAATAACATAGTTTAAGGAAAATACTTATAAGAATCTATTAAGGACACATAATCCTGTAAATGTTATAGGAAACCCCACAGCAACTTTTCTTAGTGTTTTAAGTAACAGCCTGTGTTTCCTACTTTTCAGTGGGCATTTGTAGGGAGAACATTTTCTAAATAACCCATGTAAGAAAGAGAAAAATCACAAAGGCCTGTTAACAAGCACTGACATCAAAGTGCTGGTTGATTCTAAGATGAATTATAATGCCAGCTTCCTCCATGTGAGATGATTGCCTCTAGTAACTGCTGTGGGAGCTCCTTCTGCTCCTTCAACCAGTAGCCTTTACAATACCAGCCCACTTGGGCGTGGTCTATTTGGCTTGAAAAAGCAGAGGTAGCTGCACACTCCCTCTCTTACTTCAGAATCCACTTCTGACTAACAGACTCTTTTCCTGGTTGTGTAGAGGGCTGTTGTCTAGGACAGAGATCTGTAAATTTCCCCTTTAAATAAATAACCCTTGTATTAATCATAATTCCAAAGTGGTGTGGGATTGTTTTGTGACTTACTCCTTTAAATAACAATTTAAATCTTCCTTCAATTATGATATACACTGAGAAATGTTTGGCTAAGTTAAGGCCAAAGCTTCTGAGAAGGAAAAAATAGTAGCATGAGGCTTTTGAATGTTTTTTTCTGAGGTTAATTTGTAGAAGTTCAGGCAAATAAAGAATACAAGAGCATGGGAATCACAGGTAATTAGTGCTGCTATATAAGCCTCCATTTACAGCAATGCCACCTGCAGCAAGACCTACATTATCTTAACTGGCAGCCTCATGCCCCCTCACCCAAGAGTCAAGCTAGAGTAATTATAGATAGACCCCTCACTTTAGTCTATTTATGTATCACAGATCTATCTATCTATCTATCTATCTATCTATCTATCTATCTATCTATCTATATCTATATATCTATCTATATATAATCTACTTACCTGTCTATTTATCCTCAAAATATTCTCATTCTCTCTGTGTCTCTGTCTCTCTCTTCCTCTCTCTGTCTCTGTCTATCTCCTTCTGAAGGAATAAAAATTAGGCCCTGTATTGATAATTATCGAAGTGTGATTTGGTTTAATCACATACACAGAGCAATGGTATATCACTAATTTTTGGAGACAGAGAAATATTTAAAAGTATGGAAATAAGAAAAGTACATTTTTTGTAAATATGTATTGCAGGTTGGTGGAAATCAAGGAAATGAATGAAAGCCAAAGGGGATAATATCCATAGTATTTCTGATGTACCAAGCTCACATTGCTACATAAAAGCCTTGCATTTACTGTGTCTCTGGTTGAAGCATGCATATCGAAAGCAAAAATAATGGTCAGATCCCTCCTAAGCCTCAGTCTGATCCTGTGTGCTTGAAAGTTGGAGTTCTCATCAATGACTGAATGCACTGCTCTGAAATGGTGTTGTCGATCACTCCCACTTACTGGACTGCTGTAAATGCCATGATGCACGAAGCGTGTTTAACATAGTATATGAGGATAAACTTGGGATATCAATTATTAAACTGTGAAAATCAAGTGTAACACTTTTATAAATTTCCTTTGATAATTAGAAATAAAGTCTAAAGTCAGAATTTCCTGTAAGATATTTTACACCTAGTTAGAATATGGGCAGTAGCACTATGGAGAAAAATAGGGGAAAAATCTGCAAATTTCCATCAAATGATTTCTTAGAACTGTTTTTGAAGTCAAAATCGTTTTCTTCCACTCAAAGCCTGATGGATACACTTCAGCAACTAATAAATTATGGCAAATCCTTTAGTCACTGTTAATTTGAACAGAGTAGTCAGAACTTGGATTAATATCTAAACTATTAAGAGTATCTCTATAGATGCCCCATATCAACATTGAACTATAGGATATGAATCAGTAAGATATCACTGTCAGAATTTTCACATCAGTGTCTCAACGTTTTATACACACTCATGGAGAAGAGGGCCTTGCCTGTTGGATGCTGTTTGAACTTCCAGGACTTCTAGTCTAGATAACTAAAAGATTGATGTGTACACAGCATTGGGCTTATTAGTGAACCTTAAAGTTTGTTGTATTTTAGAGTAAATACATTCAAACTTTATTGTTCTATTATAAAATAGATAAAGCTTTGCTGCTGGCTGCATTGAGCCTGCTGTGCTGTAGAATGCCAGGGCTCCTGAGTCACAGGATCATTGCAGCTGTTGATCCACCTCCTAGCTCTTCTTCTAGTCTGTGTGGTGCTCACTAGTTGGCTCCCAACTCTTAGAACAACAATCTTTTCAGAACTAATACTTTCCTAAGTAGTATACCTTTTCCTGTCCTGGATTCACTTCAGTTAGCGTAACACCTATGACCGTCCATGTCATAAATGATGAGACTTCTTTGAATGGGTGAACAGGGTTCTACCATTTATATATGCTACATTTTTCTTTATCTAATTTGAAATTTTTTCCTGAGTCTGTGTCCTGGGCTATTGGTAACAGTGTGCATTAGCCAAGGGAGTGCAGGTCCGCATGCTTGCAAATCAATTTACACACTGAATCATCTGCCTGGACCTATTATAGTTTCATATATACTCAAATCTCTGGTCTTTATGATAGTTTTTTCCCTTGATTTGTTCTTCAGTTCATTAAATTTGTTTTCTTCTGCGTTTAATATTGAGTTAAATGTATTCATTTTCAATTAACTTATGGCATTTTATTTCAATAATTATCATTTTATTACTCTCTTTTGACTAAACTCTTCTATCACTTTACTCTTATTAAAAAATTAAATCTCAGCTGAGTTGTGTATCTAAAAATTTACATATAGGTCTATATCTATTATTAAAACTCACATTTTGTTCTATTTCCTTATGTGGTTGTTTATTTGATTTCATCTCCTATGGTTTACTGATTAATTATTTTGATGATTGAACATCAAAATACCTAAATCTAATGATACGCATTCTTTAAAAAATATATTATTTTCAGAAGTAACATTTTTTTATACTGTAAAATTTGTAGACTTCTTTCTGTGTGGACACCTGTGAACCATAAAATCTGTTTTACTGTTTTAATTTACAAAATTAAATGAGGTCTAGGCTATGCAAAATGGGTATAGTTTATTTTTTTAATTAAGTGTAGGTATTTTATTTTTTCATGGCTTCTGACCTCTTTTGATTTAAATATAGCTATAAATGTGTTTATTCCTCAATACATAAACATAAAATACTCAGTCTATATAACATTTTGCCCAGACACATATTCACACATATCACTTCAGGATCAATGACTTGATATTGGATAACCAATTTGTGTCTTTTTTCCCTGGGAAGATTATTTTATCTTGAGCTCAGTATTCCTTTGCTATCTGTAGTTCTCTGTCTAGGACTAGATTCCCATGATATTCCCCCTTTCATGTTAGTATAACTGTTGATGCTATTCTTTTTCCAGTCTTGTTTAGCTAGACATGTGATTAAGACTTCAAGAGCGTAGCATTGCTTACATTTCTAGAAGACACAATCTCACAGAAGACATCCTGCTATTCTTACTCTTCAGTCTCTCCACCAACAATTCTGAGATGTTTCCTGGGCCTTGTATGCAGGAGTTCTGTGATAGATTGATCATTTGGAGCTTGGTACCACATCATCACTTGTACATTGCATTTTGATCAGTTGTAGTTTAATATAGCAGCCTCCATCTATTCCAAAGAGAAGTTTCTTTGTTGAGAGGTGAGAACTACGCTTTTCTGTGGCTATTACAAATAATGCTGCTATGAACATAGTTGAATCAATGCTCTTGTAGTATGGTTGAGCATCTTGCGGGTATATGCCCAAGAGTGGTATTACTGGGTCATGAGGTAGTTTGATTGCCAATTTTCTGAGAAACTGCCATACTGGTTTCTGAAGTGGTTGGGCAGGCTTGCATTCACACCAGCAATGGATAAGTGTTCCCCTTACTCCACATCCTCTCCAGCATAAGCTATCATTGGTGTTTTTTTATCTTATCTATTCCAACTGGTATAAGATGGTGTCTCAGAGTTGTTTTGATTTGTATTTCCCTGATGGCTAAGGATGTTGAACATTTCCTTAAGTGTCTTTCAGCCATTTAAGATTCTTCTGTTGAGAATTCTCTGTTTAGTTCTTTACCCCATTTTTAATTGGGTTATTTGGAATTTTAATGTCTAATTTGTTGAGTTCTTTATATATTTTGGAGATCAGTCCTCTGTCTGATATGGGGTTGGTAAAGATCTTTTCCCATTCAGTAGGCTGCCTTTTTGTCTTATTGACTGTGTCATTTGCTTTACAGAAGCTTGTAAGTTTCAGGAGGTCCCATTTATTTATTGTTGTGCTCAGTGTTTGTGCTATTGGTGTTATATTTATAAGTAGTGACCTAGCCCATGCATTGAAGGCTACTTCCTACTTTCTCTTCTGTCAGGTTCAGTGTGGTCAGATTTATATTGAGGTTTTTAATCCATTTGGACTTGAGTTTTGTGAATGGTGATAGATACGGATCTATTTCATTCTTCTACATTTGACATCCAACCTAGATGTCCTTCAACTGAAGAATGGATACAGAAAAAGTGGTGCATTTACACATTAGAGTATTACTCAGTGGTTAAAAAGATGACCTCTTGAATTTTACATGCCAATTGATGGAACTAGAAAAAAATAACATCTTGAATGAGGTAACCCAGACCCAGAAAGATAAACATGGTATGTACTAACTTATCAGTGGATATTAGCTGTAAAGCAAAAGATATTGAGCCTATAGTTCATGATCCCAGAGAAGCTAAGAAATAAGATGAACCCTAAGAAAAACATACATAGATCCACCTGGATAGGGGAAATAGATAAGATCACCTGACAAAATTTAGGAGCATGGGTGTGGGGAGTAAGATGGTAGAAGGTAAGGCAGGGAAGAAGGGGAGGGAGTTAGAAGAACTTGAGGAAATGGGATAGTCAAGATGGAGGAAAGACAGAGATGAGAGCAAGGGTAGAGTAATTTTGATTGAGCGAGCTATTATGGGGCTAGCAAGAACCCTGGCTCTAGAGAAATTCCCCGAAATCCACAAGGATGACCCCCTCTAAGACCCTAAGCAATAGTGGAGAGGGTGCCCGAACTGGCCTTGCCCTGTAGTCAGACTGATGACTATCTTAAATATTGTCATAGAACTTTCATTCAGAAACTGATAGAAATAGAGGCAGAGATCTGCATAGGAACATTGGACTAACCACCCAAAGTCCAGCTGAAGGTGGGAGGCGTGAGAATATGAGCAAAGAGATCAAGACCGTGATGGATACACCCACTGAAACAGTTCTACCTGAGCTAATGGGAGCTCACCAACTCCAGTTGGACAATGAAGGAACAAGTGTAGGACCAAACTAAAAAAGAAAAAAATAAAACAACAAAGATGTTAGGTAACTACCAGTGATGTTACTTAATTATTAGGTAGTAATGTTAATGTATATTCATCTAAAATGTATATTAAAGTTCTCTAAAATGATTGTGAATTTATTCAATTTAAAAAATCTGCATCCCGTTCCATTATCATTGGCTTCTCAGTCAGTCCCCATTAGCAGCCATATTCAGAGAGTCCAGTTTGGTCATATGCTCATTCAGTCCTGGTCCAGCTGGATTTGATGAGCTCCCAATAGATCAGGCACACTGTCTCAGTTGATGGGCCCGTCCCTTGTGGTCCTGGCTTCCTTGCTCATCTTCTCCCTCATTCTGCTCTTCAACTGGACCTTGGGAGCTCAATCCCTTGCTCTGATGTGAATGTGGGTCTCTGGCTCTATCTCCATTCATCGTGCAAAATTTCTATGGTGATGATCAAGATATTCTCTTCTGCATGTATTGGCTTTTTGGGAACCTATTCTATATGGATGCACACCTTCTTAGGCTGGGATGGAGGAAGGCTTCCCACAGGGCAGGATACCCTGTCCCCTCTTAAGGAAGCAGGGGGAGGGAAGAAGGGTAATGGGGGAGTGGGAGGGCCTGGGACAAGGAGAGGAAGTGTGAAATTTTCTTTTAACAATAAAGAAAAAAATCTGCATCCAAACTTGCCTTATGCTTGACTTACTTGGTGAAAGCACCAGGGAATGTCTTGCTAAAGTTCCCTAAAAGATTGTCTCTGAATAAAGGACTAAATTCTTGACTGTAATGTCTGTAATATATGCTCGAACACTGCCACTCCTTTGCATATCGGTCTGGAGAGTGGAGGGCAACTTTCTCTTTGCAGCTTGAAAATTTGAACTTTCCTTAAAGTGGTTGGGTCTGGAGGATTTCATGTAGGATTTTGGAGTAGAAACAGAGTCCTTCATTATGATAATGCTAAAGCCACATCTGTCTCAAGTTTGTTTTCCCTTACTTTTTGTTAGTTCCTTCTTCTTATAAATAGAAGTATATCCAAAAGGCTAAATATTTATAATTTCCCTTTGGCTTGTTTGTCCTCATATGCATACATTCCATGCACTCAGAGTCTAGGTCTTCTTTTTTTTAGGGTCTACTAGAATTATGTAGCATCCTAATTTTTGATGGAAGTTGGTTATATTTCATTTTAATTTACATTCTAGATATCCATGAATGAAACTGTTTGAAGTTTTTCTTCTCAATGACACAAATCTTTCCATAAATTCAGTTGACCTCTTAGGACATGTACTCAGTCCAGACTTCTACTCAGCAAAGGAATGGCCCCTTGTGGTGCTGTTATATGGCTAATTTTCTGGTCTTTAAGCAAGAGAAGAGTTCAATTTTTAAGCAGTTATGTGTGGCAGAAACAGAGCATATTGTTGTGTGGAGCTAAAGCATTGCACCTGGTATTCTGTAAAAAAGTAATAATAATAAAGATTACCCCAAATCTTTTTCATTTCTATTTGTGCTGAATCATGATCACCACTTCTGCCTCCAATTTCCAGCACATATGCAGTATGAGAAAATAATAAAAATCTGAGGTTTCTATCAATCATGTAGCCCAAAGCTAAATCTGCCTGGCTTAGTAACTCTCTAGTTCTTCATATATTAGAACGTTTCAACAAAATTAAAATGTCTTCTCTTGCCCTACCCCTTACCTTCTGAGCCCCACCATAGCACACTATCTATTGCTTGGTTTAATTAGATGCTAGCATTTCTTCCTCCAGCATTTGTCAGAAGAATAGGAGGATCAGCTGCAGTGGGGCCTTCAGGCTGCAGATCAGGCTTGAATGATGCCTTTGTCACATTGATAGTGACCACAAACACACTGCACAATATCACAAATATAGAGGTCAAAGTTCAACACAAGCGTTTTACTTTTTCTTAGGATCCATATGGTCTTGGTTTAATCGCTAACTGTGAGACTCAAAGTATGTTCCATGCTAGAAGGGTTACTGCAAATTAAGGATAAAGGTTTAATAAATAAGAGGGTAATAAAATCCAAAGCACACATCTTATGGGATGGCAGGGACATGAGGGCAGGGCGACTGAACTTGTCTGATAGGACTATGATGAGTCTACACTCTGGGCAGCATAGTCCTTACTGAGTCAAAACCTGATGTTCAATTTCATAGAGACAAGAAACTTCTTTGTGTTTCAAAACTAGGACCAGCACCCAGTGCCTCTCCCCAGGTTGAGGCAGTATCTATCTTAGCTCTTTATTGTACATTGGTTTCAGGGATAGAGCTTAATATTTGTTTTAGAGTGGAGGATTTGGAAATCTGCCTCAACCTTAAATCCCACTGTCACGTATAAATAGGTCTCAGAAGAATGATTTCTGAGATCACTTCTCCCACAGGCTTAACCTTAATGTCTCTTTGTTGTAAGAGGTGTGGGTTGTGTTCCCAGCACCTGATTGGAGCGCGGCAGCTTGTTCCCAGCACCTGCCTCCCAGCCGTGGCCGCACAGCTAGCTTATACCCAAAATGATTACACACCAACTGGATTCATTTAACACACTGCTTGGCCATTAGTTCTAGTCTCCATTGGCTAATTCTCACATCTTATTTCAACCCATTTTTAATAGTCTGTAAGTCACCACGAGGTTGTGGGCTTACCAGGAAGATTCAGCATATCTGACCCTGGCGGTTTCATGGCGGCTCTCCCCCTGACTCGGTCTTCTTCCCAGCATCCTGTTCTCTTTTCCCCACCTATCTAAGTCCTGCCCTATCAAATGGCCAAGGCAGCTTCATTATTAACCAATGAAAGCAACACAAAATACAGAAGAACCCTCCTACACCATCTTCTGAATCCCCTCTTCTGTTTGCCATACACATTGGATATCTAATGCCCCCTGAATCACCCACCTCTGTTTGTGGTACACATGGACGTCTTTAAGGGGCTTCACTTGCATGACATTGGTGATCAGAGCTGCGTTTTTCCATCATTTTTCTTGAGCATGTGCAGATGGCTGTAAACCTCAAACCATGTTGTATGCAGTCTTTTTAGCAGGCTTTTTAATATGGCACAAGTGGGTAACCATCAGGAAATAGAGTGCCTATCTTCTCAAACGCCATCCAGGTACCCATGCAGAAACTTACTTTTGTGGAAATTTTTAGTTGAAGGTACTGAAATCAATCTATTCTAAGAGGTTGTTTTATGTTGTTGTTGTTGCTAGTATTATTTTTAATTATGCATTTTCCAGAAGCTACCATAGTATTACATATATGTCCATAAATCATGTTTATAACTAGATACATTTTTTAAAAAGAAAATATTACCCTCCAACATACACATAGGTCAATAAAGAAAAACTTAAATTACTCTGGAAACCTCCCATTCATTTTAACTTTCATATGTTACTAATTTCCATGAACAATCAATATCTACAACTACAAACAACACTGATCACTTTGATTATTTTAGCCTCACTTTTTAACTTTCATATGCATAGAATTGTGTAGCATGCTTCATTATGTCATGCTAATTTTAGTCACTATTGTGTGACCCATGTGTATTTTTCTTTTAATAGTACTCCTAATTCTCATTCAGTCCATTTTATTACAGACATATGTCAAAATCTATACACTCTATTTTTGGAAATTTGAGTAGCCTTCAGCTTGTAAGGTGTGTGTAAACAGACTTGTGTTTTTAATAAACTTATGTATGCCAGCTCTTGGAAAGAAATGTGGACCCAGAAATGCATACATCTTATATAAAATCATATGCATTATCATCTTTGGTAGATCTTACCAAATGCTTTTCAAAAGTGAAGACACACACAATGAGTGTACATGAATTACATTTTCCGACTCATGTACCTGAAATGTGGTGGCACAGATTTATCTCTCATCCGAAGAGTGTAAGACACGAGACATCCTTGATGACTCTGAAGTTGAGGACCTTATCAAAGTTGGTCATTCAGGAAACGTGTTCTTATGATGTATCTGTTCCAGTTGTTTGCTCATTTTAATTAGTTGCTTTTCCTCAAACATCTTGATTTGTGAAAGAGTTTTTAATTTTTTGATGAATCTTTTGCTGAATTAACAACATTATAATTTATTTGTTATATTTGATTCAAAGAAATTTTTAGGGCAATGCTTATTTTTGCTTTATTGCCTAATATCATATTTTGTGACATGTTATGAAATCTTTACTAATCTACAGTGTCCTGAAAACTGTATTTATTTTCTATGTTTCACCTAGTATAAAACTCAAAATATGTGTAAGATCCTACTGCAACACACAAAACTCTTAAAATAATAGAAAAAATACAGGTGAAATCTTCAACACATTTTCACCAGTAAAGATTTCCTGGGGAAACCCCAATAGCTCAGGAAAGAAGATGAAGAATCAAGAAATGTGATTACATCAAATCAAAAGCTTCTACACAGAAGACACAACTAAGAGAGTGAGGAGAAAATCTGCAGAATGAAAGAAAATCTGATAGAGGATGAGTTCAGACAATATTGAAAGAACAAATGATATAAAACAAAAGCAAAATAGAAAATCATCAAAGCAGACACTAAGCAAAAGCAGTACAAATGACCAATAATGATGAAAATGCTCAACATCCTTATCTATTAAGAGCATGAAAATCAAAATTACATTGAGATTTCATGATATCCATTTAGGATGTTATTTTTTTGTTTTTGTTTTGTATTTGTTTATCTGTTTTTTACCTCAAATGGAAATTTTATTTGCTTCAACTATATCATTTCCTCAGTATTTATCGAATGAAAATTAACCCAGCAAACAAAGGCCCCAAACTCATATTTATTGTGATAATATTTTGTGATGGTTTGAATAAGAATGGACCTCATGGGTTCATATATGTCAATGCCTAGTCAACAGGGAATGACACCATTAGAACAAATTAAAAGGATTAAGTGGTGTGGTCTTGTTTGAGGAAGTGTGTCACAGAGGTAGGCACTGAGGTTTCAAAAGCCCATGCCAAACCCAGAGTCTCTCTCTAGGCCAGTAGGTCAGAATGAGGCTCTCAGCTACTTCTCCAGAGCCATGGCTCCCTGCCATTGTGCTGCCAAGCTCCCCAATTTATGACAATGGGCTAAACCTCTGAACATGTAAGCAAGCCAGTAAGCAGCACCCCTCTGTACCAGGCTTCAGGTTCCTGCCCTGTTCCAGTTCTTGCCCTGACTTCCCTCAGTGACAGACTGTCACCTGGAAGTATAAGTGACACCTAAAGACAAGAATGACATGTTTTCTTTCATATGGAAGAAGTGTAAAAGTAGAGATGATGACTTAGAAGAGGGACTACTAGGAAAGGAAAGATAAGCATAGAATGGTGAAGAAAGAAGGCAAGATAGCATAGACAGGAGAAGGAAGTTCATATATGGACAGAGAGAAACAAAGCTCATTAATTTACATAATTAATAGTTATTAATTATTTCAATAAACCAGTCACCAGTACAGAAATCTGAATGTGACAATAGGATTAAACCACTTGAGTTAGTCTGCCCAGTAATCAATCTTAACCCTAACTTAATGAATGTTGAGAATTTTATTTCTGTATCTATTTCCATAGTAATTTCTCTGAGAGTGCTGGAGACTCTAAGAGTCCGTATTAGCAAGCTTTCTGCTGCTGTTACACCAATATTGAAGAGAATAAGGGCTAATAGACGACAGTGGTGTAGCTACCAATGCTTGCAATAATTGCCAGGTCTGTGAGTCCTGAGAAATCCCTCCTCATACCCATGATTGCTGTGGCTCCCCTTCAGAACTCATCACATGGGACAACTACTTAATCTTTGTAAACATATAATCAACTAATGTCACCTGGGAAAAAGGAAACTCACTTGAAAAATACCCCTTGTTAGACTGTTCTGTGGGTATGTCTATGGGGTATTTTCTTCATTGTCAATGGGTACAGTTGTGTCCAGTCACAATGTACAATACCATCCTTAGGACAGGTGATCTGGAATGTATGAATAAATATAGTTGAGCAAGCCAGGGTAAGCAAACAAAGTTCTTTGGTGTCTCTGTTCCAGGTTCCTCAACCTGCCTTGACTTCCTTCAGTGACGGACAACTTACATAGAAGTATAAAATGATATAAACCCCTTTTCCCAAGTTGCTTTTAGCCAGTGTTCTATCACAGCAATAGAGAAGCAAGCTATGACATTTTCAAAGAGAAGTAAATTTTGAGACCAAGTAGAAGTCACTATACCCTATGACATAATTGTGAGAAAAGGTAAAGGTTGTCTATTCAGGCCAGGATTTTCTAAATAAGCAACAAACAATAAAATGGCAATAATTTCAGAAAACAAAGGAAGCTGTAAAAGTTACGACTTTTGGATAGGCATGCAATTTCAGCATTTGGCCAAGGCAGAAAAACATTCTCAGGTTGGAGGAAGTCTGGACTACATACTGAGAACAGTATGTACATAGTGTATTCACAGACACAGTATAGTGACTAAACGGAAGCTCTTTGTGAAACAAACTTTTAGTACATCATTCTATAAAGACCACAATAGTACTGTGCTCTAGATCATGGTAGCATCACGGGGCAGATGTTAAAATCCCAAATACACAGTCCTCACCCCAGAATTTCTGAATCTTGGGCTTGGTTGGGATAAGACCCAACAATTGGCTGGTATATTTACCATAGCTCTCCAGGTGTTTGCAACACATCTCAAATTTATGCAACCCTGCAGCATGCCCATGTGAAAGATATAAACAGTTAAGGAAAAATGAAATCAGCTCTTTGGCCTTGAAGACACCAGCTTGGGCACGGACTGATGGTCCTCCCACACCAAACCCATGGCCTGAACTGATACATTATATTACCCTTCTGAACTGATTACCCTTCTCTGACATAGTATTCTTTTGTAGCTCTGGCCTTCTCAGAGCATTGGCTCATAGGCCAATAAAGTATTAAGCTGAAACTGAATTCTCTCAGGAAAGAGAATGAGGCAGGAAGGTAATAAAGTTTTCCTAGCAGGCTGCAGAATGAAGCAGCTGCAGGATCCATTCACCTTCATGTAAACAGCTCACCAAGGGGGAGGCGTTCAGCAAGGCAATTGGGGTGAAAGCCCTGAAAAATACCCCAGTCTTTCCCTGCCGGGTTTATGAACTGCTTTGGCAGGCTAACAGCAGCACATTATATGTAATTGCTGGTTTACTCTACCTTGTCTGCTTTTATTTTCACAAGGAATCCTTGTTATTCAGTGGAATTAGCAAAGGAATCCATTAAGTGCCGGCTACAAAGACTGCACAGTATTTATTCCAGTAATAAAAAGTCTAATTTTGCAATAACATGGCAATCTTTTGGAAGAGCTGGCTGATGGAATCTTAGTTTGGCAAAATTAGCCTCTTTTGGTCCTTATTATCATGGCACTTGTAAGAAGCGGATGGAGGGGGAACTTGCTTGCCAACTAAGCACTTTTACACGCAAAAAAAAAAAAAACAAATTCTCTTTCACAGAATCTTCCTATAATAAAAACAAAACAGGGGAAACTTCTATCTAGCTCAGACAGCAGAAACAACAAGCAGACACGCTCTTAATTAATGTGGGCTGAGGCTATGTTCAGAATTAGGGGTGCATCCTTGGCAAAGAAGCTAGGCAGTCTTCCACCTGGTTCTTCTCTCTTCCAGAGCCACTCACAGGTATCTGGTACGAACTACACTCCTAAGACCTCTCAGGATCATTTATGATCCAGTTAAAATCAAACTGCACTTAGCAATTCATGGAGCATCATGGTTTCAAACAACCCTAGAACTCAACTTCTTTCCCGATAGCAAAGAGGTTCTGAGAGTTATTAAAGACAGCACTTGTACCTTAACTCATGCCTCTTGGGTACCTCCCCTCTTCCTTCCACAGTTTCATCAAATTAACATTTTCACATCTCAGTTTGTTCGTAGTATAGAGTTCCCAGCAAGTTCTATTAAGCACATTAAGGTTAAGCTGTAAATTCAGAATCCCTCATTTCAGAAGTGAAAATCCCACTGGTGTTTATTGATTAGGACAACAGTTGCTTCTCTCTTGATCTGAAAGATGTTTTAAATTCAAATTTCGAGTCCACAAAAATTCAATCATGCACCTTAAGATTTGGTTCTGATAGAGAAAGAATAAGGCTGACCCTCTATAACTGTGTATAAAACCAGCACTCCAATTAAGCCTGAGTCTCTGGCATCTCCGAGACACAGCCTTATTCTATGCATAGGTTCCTGACCAAAGGGTAAATGTCAGTCAAGGACAGAAGATATTCCTAAACTTCATTAGGTGATGAACAAATGGGAAAGAACAAACATGTCAGGAAATGGATAGAATGGGAGATTAAGTAAAATAAGCCAGACATCAGAAAGATAAGACAGTTTCACCTATGTATAGAATCTACATTTTAAAATATGTGTTTGCATGTGGGAAAAGAAAATAGAAGTGGAGCTACTTACAGGGACAGGAAGACTAGCAAGGCAGCATGGAAGAGAGACTAAATAAATAAATAGCAGATGAATGTGGTTAAAAAAGTACAGGGATGGACATCCATGAAAATGCCATGGAATCTATCCCTCTCATACAGAGTAAAAATATTAAAACAATTTCAAACCACATACCATGCAATAAAAGAATAAGCAAAGATGAAAATTTAGGATTCTTCTAGCTTTTACCATATATTCCTGACAATGTTCATTCCTACAGAGGAACACTGACATTCATTTTATATACCTTTAGTTACTCAAATGGAGAGGCAGTTCTCATGACTTTTTATCATGATTATATATTTGAACAGTTCTTATGATTTATACCAGAACTGACTTGGATTTTAGCCACTATCAACATGCAAGACTGAAACATGGTTTCTGTATAAGGTGAGGGATGGTGCTCCAGTTTTACATGCTTACTGAGAAGGTCTTGTCTGTGGAAGTCTTTCCCTAAATTTTAGCCATTCATGATCATTAGCAACCACTGTGAGCAGACAGCTAAAACTCCTATTTTTAAATTGATGCAGAAGGTCTATATAATATCTTTTATAAAGCTCATATTTAATTTGAAGGGCAGTTTACTTAATGGATTTGCTCATTCTTTCTGTTAAACTTCACCTGTATCATGCAAAGGCTGTACCTTTTATGCCCTCCCTTCTCCTAAATTTGCTCTGCTACCCTCAATGGAATGCAATGGCCTTAACTAATACATTATTTTCAAATCAATGAGTTATCAAGCATTTAACTTTCAGTCAAATCCCCTACAGGTCATCAGGCCCACAGATTCTGGGGGTATATTACTTTTAACTACTTTGTGGCATGAAGAGAAGAATTTAAGTATTTTTCAGGATATGAACACCTCTTGGAAGCACAAGTTCAAAATATGAGTGCCATGCAAATAGAAGGGGCACATAAAGCAATATGGTGCACTTTCTGATAACTGATGGCAATCTGAACCTACTCAGTCCTTTATATATACACTCAACGGTTTGATATATAGGAACCTTTGCTCATTGATAATTGAATCTCTTGTTACTCTCATTCATAATACAGTGGTTAATATTTCAATATGGACTCTAGAGTTCTATAAAAGATTAAAGCCTAAGTAGGTTTTAGCAATTCTATTTAGTAAACAATAGAAAGAGCTTCTTGGGTCTTGGGATTCAATATTTTGTAAAGCATCGCTTTGCAATGATAAGGACTTTAAGCATAATCCCTCAGAACCCATGAAAAATGTTAGACGTGCTGGCGCACCTTTGTAATCCCAGCCCTAGACAGGCAGATACATGGACATGCTAGCTGGCTAGCCTATTCTACTCAGTGAGTGTCAGAGCAGGAAGAGACCCTCTCTCAAAAGGGAAAGGTAAAGTGGACAGCTCATGAAGATAGTATCAAAGCTTGTCATCTGACTTCTGCATACACAGAAACACACAGGACAGGAATAGCTTCTTTGGTTACTTACATTTAAAAGGTATAGAAGTACACACTAGTCAGATAAATTATTGATAATGGCTATTGATTCTAAAAAGAAGAAATCCTACTTCACAAACCCTCTTGAATGAGATTTAAAAATTTGTAGCTAGTTCATGCACCAGAGATAGATCCTGATTTTACAACAAGGTGCCTTACAGATAGTTCAAGCTTCACCACTGTCTCCCACATATGGAGGGCCTATTTTGGTCCCATGGAAGGGCCACAGCTTTTGGTCCAGAGTTCTTGAGTTTCCATTAGCTGGGTTCAGCTTACACGTTGGGAGGGTGAATGCTGAGTGGGCTAGGGGGAAGATGGAGGGTGACGGAGAGGATGTAGCAGGGAGACCTGTGGATGGAATGTAAATTCCAATTTAAAAAAATTTTAAAAAGAAATCTGCAGCTTTCTTAAGTAATAAAGAAAGCAAACTGCAGAAAACAAAGGTATTTGTAATCTCTTATGGGCCCTTGTTTTGATGTAACCACAACAAAAAGTCATTTGAGAGAATGTAAAGTTTTTAAGCCATTGCGCTGCCCCATTTTCCACAATTGTTCTGTAATATTAGAGCATTTTAGCTGTTCATCTTCCCACCCACACAGCAGCTCATGCATGTGCAAAGGCTAAAGCTGAATAATTATGAAGGAAACACACAAGAGCTACATAGTCTGGTATGTTCAATACATATTGGAACGAGTAAGGGACAATCTAGAGAAAGAAAGAGTGAGAGGCTCTTTTGTTATTAGAATTTATTCTTGCAAAATTTGAAGTTTTTAATTCTGCACCTGATAATGGGTATGTATTACCAAATAAGTTGAATACAAATATTTTCATTTTATTTATTTTTCAGACACACAGTTACAAGTTCTTTGTGGACAGTACATGGCAGCATCTGTCATAGTTTTAAGCCTTCAATGTGGGTTTCCAAAACCTAGGAAACAAGAATTAGTTTAAATGATGTGCCTTAGAATTTACTTTAGAAAAGAAACTTATCTAAGCCTACTGTAAACATAAAGTAAATGTTAGTTGAATAAAATTAATTTCATCTAGGGAGTAATTACGGTAGACATTTATCGATGAATTAATTTGCATTAAAAATAATTTTGAGGAGAATTCCTTGAAATGCATGGAGTCCTAGTAAATAGCATTACCTCCAATAAATTGGAAAATGGTTCTGAGGATGTAAATTGGCAGAAAGTGCATCTAATGGAACTTTGCTTATGAGTAAATCAGTGTAACCCTGGACTGTGCTGTAAAGATAAGTCTAAAGAAAAAGGTGTCCAACACTTATGCTGTGTTCTCATGCTAAATTTAACCTTAATGAACCTTCAGTGGCACCATCAAGAAAATGCCTGAAAGCATGATTCCAGAAAGACCATCAGAGTTCATGGAACAATAGACAATTTACTTGATGGAAAAAGACAATTTGGGTACTTTAAAATGGTATTTATTGATTTCTTTAATGTAATTAATGAACATTGAGTGATATATAAATTCAAACAATATATAGCCCTAAAAGATGTGCTGCTGGAATTTCAAAATATATTGCAATTCATTTAATAGGAAACATCTCTATCAGGTCCAAGACCCGAAAACTCCTGAACAAATGCCTAATTTTGTAACAGAGAAAATGAGAGCTCAAAAAGAATAAAGAATAAAGCCCCAAATCTGTCTGTTCTGACTTATCTTTCAAAGCATATTTGTGTGCTAATTCCTGAACTGGAAAATCACAGTGAGAAAACCCCACAAGACTTGAAGGGAACTTTGTGTGGCTCGGGCTAACAAGAACTCTTGCTTATATCTCTCCTCATTCTCTTGTTCAGTAAGAATTCACTTCTTTCCTTGACTTAGACAACAGGTATTTGCATTTGTATGATTCCATCTTCTTGTAAAAGTCAGATTCCCCTTCTAACATTGAAGGCTTGGGTTAGTGATAGGTAGACACAGCCTGAATTTTAGAATGCTTTTGGAATACTTGGTCAAATTCACAGAAGAAAGAATATGGACTTGAATAGGAAAAGAACAATGCCAGTGAAGATAGTGATAGGGATATGGAAAAACACGTCCTGTCTCTTTGCTAGGCACAGTATTTTCAATTCTATTAAAGTAAGGACCAAGATAAAGAGAGAATGTGTAGGGAAATGCAAGAATCCAGGCCCAAATCAGGCATGACTGGTTCAAAATATCTTACTATAAACATTATTTTAAAAATTTCCTTCAATCAGCAATCAGAAAATTTATCTACATCCCCAGTCCAGCTACACATTTTCACAAAGAAATCTTTGATTGACACCCTTTTCCTCTAAAAGGGTTAAAAATCTTGTCTTCAACACATTTTGCTTGAAAGCTGCACAGGACAGTTACTGTTGATATTAACTAAGTAAAGGAGGAAATGGGAATACAAAGATTAAAGTTTAAAACTGAATTAATCTAATACCCAATTGTCCTAATTGTGTGTCTTCTCACAAAAACTTATGTGCACCACATTTAAAATATATAGTCAGCCCATAAAAAAATCTTTCCTATTTAAAATTTATTTTAGCTTGGAATTTTTTACCTCTCAAAGGTGTCAATAAATTGCCATGCACCCTGTTTCTTGAAACAGGATGATGAGTACTATGTTTCTGCAGAGAAAATAAAAGTATAAAGAGCACACAGTACTGGTATGAAGCCACGAGACAAAGTAAAACATTCAATTCGTATTTTCAGTAGTGGAACTATTACCAAGTCTTCTGGGTTTCCCAAGCTGATCCAGCTATATTAAAAATCCAATAAAATCTTAGAGACTTGGAATTCTTCATCTTATTTCAGAAATTTTCCCAGATTGATTCTGTCATCCAAATGGTTCCCTTGACATTATTGTTTGAGTGTAGAGACATTTGCTGATGTATAATATAGCCCTTTTGGAAATCTGAAGAGCAGGGGTAGAGAGACGAAGGGCTGGGTCACCATCCCTGATTAATAACACCTAGATGGACTTCCAGCAGCACAAAATCCCAGTACGCCTCAGCAAGAAACTCTGACATTCAGTGGAACTAAAAATGGCATTTTAAAATATTAACTTTGAGAACTATAATGAGGCATAAAAATGTCTACCCTAGAAAGGTGATGTTGAGATGATGCTAGGGTTGAATGATATTTGTTTTCTGCTTTGATATTCTCTCGTGATCCTTAACTGTAACCCAGAACTAATATGTACTTAAACCATGCCACTGTGAATCCACCGGAAAAAGTTAACTAATAATGATAATAGTTATTATTATTATCATTTATAATTATAAATAATTTGGAATAATACACAACTTAATTATAATGAAAAATGTTCATTTAGGATACATGTTTAATTCACTTTTATAATTATGGAGTACATGACTTAATCGCTGTAACTCCAGGTTGTACCATTTTAAGTGTTCTCATTTTACAGATCAGAAATTTATCAAGATTTAAGTGATCCATTTAAGGCCATCAAAGGAGTTAATTTTAATTAAGTCATAATTCCATATCTGCCCATAGGCCCATTTTGTCTTGTGCTGCTAATTAGTCCATGTGATGACACTAAGCCATTATTTTATACATTTTTACATGGAGTAAAGAGGTACAGATCAATCTACCCTGGAAAGAGGGTAAGTCCAGTGAAAGAAATGTACATAAGAAATTCAATCCTTACTATAACATTTAAAAGAAAGTAAATGCAGCAACAGGGCTTTGTGTGTGAGAGCCCCCTTTTGTCTTCACTATCCTGTCATTGCTGTCTGGCTTGAAGATTGTCTTAGACCCGTTTTTCACACATGGCAAATATTCCCGTGCTTCTGAGGAGAATGTAATAAATGGACAGGGAAAACTGCAATTTCTTTTCCCCTTGAAGTCGCTGTCCCTTTACACAGAGCATCCATTAATTTTGCTCCTATGTATTCCTTTGCTGCATCCAAGATAGTTGGAAATTTTATAACTTTCTTCCAGAGTAAGTGAAAAGTGGGATCTTTAATATTTCATGAATCTCTCTCTCTCTCTCTCTCCCTCCCTCCCTCCCTCTCTTCCTCTTCCTCCCTCCCTCCTGTATACTTCTTTCTCCTCTGTATCACCTGACTAGGCATAGTTTCTATCTCCAGTATGTCTAGTTCCCAAGGGCATTCATACTGAAAAGCAGGGAATGAAAAGTAGGTGAGGTAGAGAGGAAAATTTCCCGTCCACACTGCTCTAAACAAAGAGAGTATGTTACTTTTATCATAGCCACTGCCTCTTTAAGGCAAAAATAATGAATTTGACAGATCTTTCTCACTCCACTACTTCTATGAGAGGTTGCTTAGCAACCACAGGACATTGGAGAGAGGGTGATGTTAGAGCAGGTTACAGAAAAAAGGAGCTATAATTATTTCTGCAGATGTTAAATATGACCCATCCTCTGTCGTCTTTGTTTTTGACTTGACTATCTATCGGTCATTTCAAATGGCAAGTTCTCCAGCCGCCCAGAACACAGGATTTACTATTCTGTCCTTTAATCATCAAGCCAATGATCTGACCCAGCTAGATAAAGGTGATATTTCACATGGTGCACGGTGTTATGCTTAAAAATAGCAATGTCCCATTTCAATTTTATGCATCTGATCTTCCCCACATTTTGGATGTGATTTAAAAAAAAGAAATAGCTTGTACACAAAACATTTCAAAAGTTGCATTGGCAAATTTTTATTTTTTATGGATTTTGTTTTGCACTGCGAGTTTGGGTCTGCCTTGTTTCTTATAAGATGGGTTTGACCTTATTAGAAACTGATTCTGATTCTTCACTTTATGATTGTCTGCCTCCCTTTAGGACTTGCTGCTACTACAGGGTTTTGTTGATTGTTCTATGCTTACAGTGTTACATATAAATATATATAATTCTTATTAACCTTTATATGATTGATATCTCCTGGTGATTTAAAAAGTTCAACTTCCTCATCCTGGAAATATATATGCAAATTTCTAAAACAGTTTGAATATCATGTCTGGGACATAAAATTTATTGCCTAAAATAAAAAGTAGCCAATGAGAACAAATATTTTATCAATTCTTCATTACATACTCTACTCACAAATAATTATTTTATTTTCATAAAATATTTTATTTAATTCTCATAGAATCAATACAATAAGTATTGTAAAGTTGCTGGTCACTTAAAGGCAAAGCAAACAAAAGTTTGCAGTCATCTTTGAGATTACAGTAACTTAGTTAAGGAAAGAAAAACTGAGCCTACATCTGTCCACCGTAAGAAACTGAGGGAACTGCAATGCCATCCAGTCATTAAGGGTTGACTGTTCCACAATTAATCCTTCTAAAATGATAGGAAGAGGAGAAGAACAGAAAAATAAGGGACACAAAGAATGAGGAAGGAGGGAAAGAAAAGGGCAAAATAGTTTTACCTTGCATGTATGTAACACGAGGGCCTGCTTGTTGAGGTTTCTATCCTGCCCAGTTCTCAGAGGCAGTATGTCCCAAAGAGGTATATTACACAGAGGTCTGCATAAGTTATAAACTGATTGGCCCATCAGCTCAGGCTTTGTATTAGTTCTTATAACTTATATTAATCCATTTTTCTTATCTATGTTAGCCACATGGCTCAGTACCTTTTTCAGAGGAGCAGATCACATCCTACTTCTTCAGCATCAGGACAGGACTGCGGAAAGATCTTCCTTCTTCCCAGAATATTCCTGTTCTCATTGCCCCACCTCTACTTCCTATCTGGTTTTCCTGACTATACTTCCTGCCTGGCTACTGGCCAATCAATGTTTACTTAAAATATAATTGACAGAACATAGATGATTGTCCTGCACCACTCCCCCTGACCTTTTAGTTTTGTTTTTTTTCAACATGAGACCATCCATAGTCCATTATTTTGGGAATGTGGGCATGGTTCTCTCGGCCCCGCTCCCTGCAACACATGTAGGTCTTAACAAAACAAGTCATAAATGATACAAACATGCCCTTGCAGTAAGTGCCAGAGCAAAAAGCTTCTGTACATGTCTGTATAACAAGGTTCTCTGAACATCAATGTCAAGGGCTAAAATATGTATGATCTAGTGTTTACATAATGGGGTGCTCCAAAAAGTAATGTCAAGGGCTAAAGCATGTATGTTCTAGTGTTTATATGATAGGGTGCTACAAAGAGCAATGTCAAGGGTTAAAGTATACATGTTCTGGTGATGCCTTTCATGTTTTCTATTCAACCAGTACTCAAATAAAATTCCATATCTCCTTACTTCTCAGTCTGCAGATGAAATGTCTTTTACAGTCTTTAAAAATCTGATTTACTATGGGAATTAGATTCAGCAAGGCTAGCTATATCTTAATAAGACAAAAAAATCATGAAGTTTCTAGCAATATTATTTCATAACTTTAGAACAAGACAAATATGAGAACAAAAAAGACTAGTGAAATGTTATTCATAGACTTGGAACTCCAAATCCAACATAAATGTTCATCCCTGGTTTCCATGGCTCAAAATTGTTTCTAACAAAAGCTCAGAAAGTCATCCATCTATAAACACTACTCTGTCTTTTCCTAAGGAGACACTCTGTAAATTGTGTGTTCTACTACAGGTTCCATTCAGGTACAAAAACAACCCACTGCTTTTCTTCAAGCATCACAAAGGGTGAGGGGAAGCCCAAGGAAAGTCATATAATGAGGTCACAGGACAGGACCACTCAACAAAGTTTGGAGAGGAAATTGTGCCTTGTTGCTGGCACATCAGAACACTGTTTCCAAAGAGGTAAAATCTCAACCTGACTCTTGAATCATCATCTATTGGGCATTTTCCTGATTTTTTTTTGTCCAATGATTTCTCTTACAAACTACAACACAATCTTATCTCTCTTAATTTGGGGGTCAATTTCTCCATCTGACACCTCATGATCTGATGTTGCAAATCTTTTAGTTATACTGTACACCTGCAAGATCCAAACAGATGAGTCCATGATTCTAGCCTTAATCCACAAAACATCAGATATGCCAGCTAAAACAATTATGTTTTGATCCGATATATAAGCTGCCTCCTTCATTGACACTAGTATCTGTTTTTCATATGGCGGTGTTTCTAACTCCTGGCTCTGATGTGGAATTCCCTTCTGTATGCCATGAATATGTTTCATTACCACTGGTTAATAAAGAAGCTGCTTTGGCCTATGGTAGGGCAGAATATATGTAGGCAGGAAAACTAAACTGAATGCAGGGATAAAGGAGGCAAAGTCAGGCAGTTGTCATGTAGCTACTGAAGGAGAACGACACCAGAACCTTATCGGTGAACCATGAGTCTTGCAGTAAAACATAAAATAATAGAATGGGTTAATTTAAGATGTAAGAGTTAGCTAGGAATATGTCTGAGCCATTGGCTAAGAAGTGTTATAATTAATATAGTTTTGTGTGATTTTTCAGGTCTGGGTGGCCAGAAAACTAATGCACAGTGTCTGTCTACAAACAGCAGCCAAATGTTTGGCAAGGATTTTCACATGAAGCCTAAGAAAGCTTTCAAAGAAAAGATTCTTACAGACAACAACAGAATCAAGTGCACTGTCTTGATAGCTGTCAATTCTCCGGTCAAGAAGGACGCTTAAAAAAAATCCAACACTAGCTCAAAATTGAGTATAATAAAGGGTTATTTTTTTAGGGATAGACTAGCTCAAAATTGAGTATAATAAAGGGTTATTTTTTTAGGGATAGACTCACAGATCACAATTCTCTACTTGAACTGGGAACAGCAACCGAATCCAGCAGCCAGGAAAAAGGCTGGACACATGCTTTATATTGGCATATACAGTATAAGAGGCCATACCAAAGTGGGCGGGTAACTTAAAGGCTACTAGTGGTAGGAATTCCTACAGCGCCTCCCCATTTTGTTTAAATAAGAAAGTTCCAAGCCTAATACAAAGTTAGATATAACAAGAACAAATATCAAGTATGAAAATTAGAATTACAACCAGTATAAACAGTATTAAAGGAAGAAACGTGATAAATGATTCAATAATCATTCTATCCTAATGAGTTTAAGTCTTGTATATAAACATAAAACAACTTGGCCAAGTCATAAGAGTAAAGTAACTACAACTATCTAGTCTTCAACCCATTCAAAGATGCAAAAAGGGAAATAATATTACTTGAGAAAGTAGATAGTGCATCAAGCATCTTCCAAAAATGTGCAACTAATGACAGCAACAACTGGATATCTAGGCAATCACCCAAAGTCTCATTTGCAATGTTGGAGCAACCAACTTTGGCTAAGGCCTAGAGTAACTGACAGACCATTTTCAGTAGCAAGAAATTTTTCAAAACCATCTTACTCTGTCTTAGCAAGTTTTGTCAGTCTTTTCTGTTATATCCTGCTTGTCCTGTCCAGATACCATGCATTTTGTCAGTGGTAGATGCATGGGCAGTTCCTTGCCCAAAGGCCAGTTTTGCCAAGAAGAAAACAAGGTCCAAGTAGAGTATCTTCAGTGCTCAATATTCTCTCTAGAATAGATCAGTGCTGCCAAAAGCAATCGTGTCTCACTTCAACAGAACCCTAAGTTGTTTAAATGCCATATTCTACAGCTCTTTGAAGTGGCTGAAGATTACTTATCTATGCAGAATACNACCTAGCTGGGACCTCCCTATGAATGCCTGGAATCCCCTCAAGAGACAAGTCCCTTGCAAATCTTAAAAAGACTCCCGTTAATGTAGATATCTTATTCCCTTCCCCAATAACCACCCTTCCTCCCTCTCCACCTGGGGGGAGGGGGTAGGTGAAAGGGAGGGTAGAAATAATTGAATTTTGCATTTGATTAAAAATAGTTTTCTTCAGCATTTTTGCTGATTTTATTAAAAAATGATAAATGTGATAAAAAAATTGTTATTTCATGTGTCAATCACCTCATCTTCCTCAAAGTCAATTGTCCATAGCGGCTAAAAATAATAGAGACTTTTGTATATAAATTGAATTTTCTCATGCATAGCCAATTGTACATAACTTCATTCCTTGGAAATGTTGCTGAGACTTTTAACCTCTATTTACATTTAGTTAGTTGGTTACTTAGTCTCTCTCTACCTCCCATGTGTGTGTGTACATATCACAGTACATGTGCAGAGGAGTCAGAGGACAACTTGTGTTCCTGAGATCAAACTTAAGTTGTCAAGTTCGACAATAAGTGGCCATTTTTGCTGAGCCATCTTCCTCCCTCCCTCCCCAGGTTTTTAAACAAATAGGCAAAATATACATATATAATAAGAATACAGAGGAAGTTGTATTTTTGATGTTCTGTGGGTTTAGATTCTAATAGATGAATAATATATGTAAATACTAGAAACCTATATGGTACTCTGAGCAGGAATTTAAAGTTAAATTTGGAGAGTTGGTAAAATTCATTTGAAGTTATTTTGGTTGCTTGGGTACTCAACAACTCAAAATATTCAACTTATTAAGAGGTTAAAGCAAGAAAGAAAATTGTCCAGCAAAAGAGAGATTGACCAAAAATAGATTTAAAAAAATCATAATCATGAGTGAAATGTTGGGTGTGACTTCCCAAATCTGCTAGAGCACAGAGAAAAGATCAGTGAAATTTCGGTATTTTTTTCCATCCTTTGAAAGACTAGTTCCACTCTCAGGATGGACATATTGGGCTGCTTTGTCTTATATCACAAGTTTAAAATCACCTAATTCATTCTCCTTGCTTTAACTCCCTACTAATCAAGCAATCTACTGGCTATAATTTGGTTTCTCACATTGGTCTGCCTACAGAATGGAAATGTGTGGCTTTGCTGGTATCAGTATTCTAGTACACAGGCTAACAGTATTTCTTGTAGTAATTACAGAACTAAGCTCCTGGCCTCCACAGCTCCACTTGGAGTAATGTAACCAGTTTCTGAATTCCTACAGTGATTCATGTCCACAGATTTCTCATTGACAGAGGAAAGCTTCTTGGCGAACTCCTTGGGGCACAGCAATCCAGCCTGACCTCTCAAACTCCAATATCTCCCTTCAGTGAGTTTTCCTAATCAAACATCTGTTTACTCACTGTCTTGAGCCTCAGGCTGAAAACTTGCTGAGAAAGCTTTTACTGTCTAAATGTGAAAATCATGCTCAGTTGGTTGTATGGTTTTTGGTTTTTGTTGTAGGCACCACATCTGGAATTATGTAGTAACGTCAAAAAGAAAAAAAAAAAACAACAACAACAAAAAAAAACCCAGTTCCTGACCTGCCGGAAAGAGGAATGTTTGGATAAGGAGGGAATATTGATTGACACTTGATACCTTCAAAGAATGTTTTCCACCTGATGCCCCCAAATCTAACTGTTTAACCAAATCATGGCCTCAACCTTTGTGATCTTTATTGAGATATATGAGCTGGAACATGGAGTACATGTATCTTGTGGAGTGTATATCAGAATTAAGTAGAGCTGGATATGATGATTCACACCTGCAATCCCAGCAGTTGTATAGTGAGAAAAAAGAATTCAAATTCAAGGTTAACTTGCCTTAGCTACTTTGAAAAATTCAAGACCATTCTGAGCCACTGGAAACCCTGACTCAAATACAGAAAAATACATATACATAGAGATGGTGATGGAACAGGAGGAAAAAGAGAGGGGGAAACAGGAGTCAGGTTGCAAAATAAATAAAATATATACTTTTAAAAAAGAATTCACATCTTTTCTTTAACTTACAGTGTTGCAAAATGTTATAATAATGACTAATGGTACCACTATTATAGACTTTGAAAAACACTTATGGCAAGATTATCATTTGGGTGATGGTTATAAAACTGTAATAACATGTAGCCTATGTGAGACCTCTAGTAGATACCTTGTAGGCTGATTCTGTGGACTTTCAGCTGAGGCGAGGCCAGTGAGTGCAGACCAAAAAAAAAAAAAAACTTGTCAATATGTAGCATCTTTGGAACACTCTCAGTTCTGCCAGGGGCATATTTTTAACATTACCTTGATCCATAAAATCTAGTTTTTTGTTCTAGGTCCAGTGAAAGAATCCCAAGGTGAAGTTATGGTTCAACTTAATGATTTCCAAGATTTGGAAAAATCTTAGACTTAGACCTTATAAAATTACTGTCCTCAAACAGTTATGCAGTGACTGTCAAGAAACTGAGGGACCAAGTCTTTCAGCTGAGATTTTTCCTTAGTAAATGAACCCTGATGTCATTTTACAATTCTAGGTTATGACATAGCTTCCTATGTCTTTGAAACACAAAGGCCTAGGACTGGGAGCTATTTTCCATTGAATGTTTTTATCTTAATCTGCCAACTATTACACTGTACCAGTATAGATTACATTAGCAGAGGCTACATTTAATAAATAATTTCCATAACATTTTGTACATCTAACTACACCACTATTTGCCAGAAACCATAATTCAATGGGTCTTAAATAAAATAGATAGCATCCTTGGGCATCATCCAGGTAATTTTGGAATGACTAAAAATAGAACACTTTCGTCTTTCCATAGTCCCACATTTTGCTCTTAGCCTGTCAGTAAGGTTGCTCCAGGTATAGTATTAAATATTAAAATTGAAAGAGGGTCAGTTTTGCTGGGTGTTTGCCATATTCACTGTATCATAAAGTATTTCAAATTTTTCAGTGATGACTTTTTGTGTAATGCATTATTCTGTCTCAATTGAGGGGAATAATTACATTTCAGCCTCATGCAGGTAATTGTCTTTTCATGTTAACATAATTCAGATTTGTGCACCTACTTTTGCAATTTAGAATATTGCCCTTGTGTATCTCTTGCAAAGTGAATCTCTTCATGATTTCTTCATATTCAGGAATATTTGAAGCATGACTATATAAATGTACACAGTTATTATTCTGTGCCCTTTAGTTACATATCTGCAGATTTAACCAATATTGAATCTCCTGTATTTAGGGAAAAAACTGTATACGTCTCACACAAAAGCAAAGTCATTTACTCATTTTTTACTTCTAAACAATACAACAAATTATAGTATACATAGAATTCACATTTCATTATCATGAATAATCAAAAGTTTATATAAAAACATATGAGATTATATATATATATATATATGTGTGTGTGTGTGTGTGTGTTCATATCCTTGAGTACAAGTATAGGCACGTGCTTTCTATGGTGCATATGTGGAGGTCACAGAATAATCTTAGGTATTGTTTCTTATCCTCCACCTTGTTAAACATTTGTTCTTTGTTGTTCACCTATACATTTTCCCTCTGGCTGGTTTCCTAAGATGTCAGAGTCTCTCTCTGCTTCCATCTTGCTGTAGGAGCACAGGAATTACAGAGCCATACTCCCACACCTGTTTTATATAAATTCTGGAGATTTGAACTCAAGTCCTAATGAATCCTTGGACTTGGGTATTTATGCTTTACCCACTTAGCTATTCTCCCAGTGCAGAAGAAAATATTTAATGGAAATATTTTTTCATGTTACCTAGTTTACAGAAGCATAATACTCTTGCTTTCTCCTGGGTCTTTCTTCAGGGTCTATCTTTGGTTTGATTAACTGAAGTTTTCTAAGTCACCTAAGTTATTCTGTAAAATTTAGAAGAGATCATTTATTTTGTCAATAGTAGTAATCAGGATAAGAAGATGACGAATGAGAGAATATTAACTCATTATCCTAACTCTTCTCTGTGTAGTTCATATTGTCAAACTTGTGGTCAGTTCTTCTCCAACACTTGGTCCCCAAGATGTCTTTCCTATGAAAATGAAAGTTATACTGGGGATAAATCTTCCAGTGTCTTAGTGACTATAGGAGAACATACCAGAGGCCTCTGTGAAAAGCTCTGAAACTCATCTGTAGTTCCTAAACTTTGTCTAAATAGGAGAAAAGTCTGTTATCTGACTAGGCATCATTGTACACCCCCCCCAAAATTCTATTATGCCAACAGAAACCATGATGCTGATAATTTTTTGTTGGAGTTTGTTGGGGTTTAACTCAACCTACATACATTTAATGCTTGCTATGTACCAAACATTGAGCTGGTAGTGAGTTGGCACTATTGGGAAATGCTTGATCCATACCTGTAAACATACTCTTCGTTTAGACTTTGCAGAAGACAGATAATACATAAATCACATATTCAGAAGCTGACTCTGCTATAGTGCCAGTACTCGCCTTACTTCAGCAAGCCCTATTTCTACTGACGACCTTGGTTCATTTATAAATAATTTGCATGCCACTTCAGTTCCCTGTCTGGGGAGTAAGCTGAAATCTATTTACAAAAATGATTAACACACACTCTTATTCAGTGACATACATAAAAATTTTATTTTTTTTCAAATAACTTGTTTGCTTGAAAAAACAGGTATATCAAAAAGGACAGGGATGTCTACTCTTGGTTATCTGTTTTCAGTGAGTCTTTGAAGTAAAAACCCTGAGAGACTCAAATTCATCTCCTCATTCTGTACAGTAATAAGAACTAGAAGCTGGCATGCCAGAAACTGCTGCTAATATCTTAAGGAGATGTTCCCCTAGATGTGAAAATATTTTCTTCTCAGATCAATCATTGATTTTCAGTGGGAAGATAATTTATGCCACTGATGTCAAAATATGAAACGTCCATCCTTGCATCTGATTTGTCGGGAAAGAGCAAGTCAAAAATCCCATGAGTTTGGAGAGTTAAATGTTTACTATTGGCCTGATCAGCTCTTAGAACAGTGCAGAGCATACAATGCAGTGCTTAGAAAATATCCCTGGTGTGAAAGAATGAAGGAAGGCAATTCATAGAAGTAGAAAGTTCTGGCAGTTACAAAGGTAGCTCTTCCATCTTCCAACAAGTCAGACTTTCATAATCTTCCCTGGGGTGAAAGTCTATGGACATGTCAAAGTTCAGCAGATGAAGAAACCAGCTCCAGAAGGATCCTGATTCCCACCCCAGGGATGCTTCCTCCGTGAACATGTCTGTTAGGCGTTGTCTGTATTGTGCATTTCTCCCAATGCTCTCACTGTCCTCATTTCCAACTCACTCTAATCTAAGTTTTCCTTTGATTGGCATAAAGCAACCTCTCTGACTGGCATTTACCACAGCTCACTCAGCCTGTTTAATGTCAATTCCTGTCTCCCTTACATTTGCATCACATGTAACAAAAATTGCTACATTACTCCTTCGCAGTCAAATGTTGGTGATATATATTTCTCTATATCAGGCGTGACTGTTTGCTCCATTTAGCATATGCTCCTTTCATTGTCGGTATCAACTCTATCTACTTCCAATGAGAGTAATTTTGGCTTCCATTTAATCCCCCCTCATTTGTTCAGTCCTGTGCATTGTGAATCTTACCAATGGTTTTTTGTTTTGTTTTGTTTTGTTTTGTTTTGTTTTTTTTCGAGACAGGGTTTCTTTGTGGCTTTGGAGCCTGCACTGGAACTAGCTCTTGTAGACCAGGCTGGTCTCGAACTCACAAAGATCCGTCTGCCTCTGCCTCCCGAGTGTGGGGATTAAAGGCGTGCGCCACCAATGTTTTTTGATTGGATCTCACGTTGTCTTTGTTAAAATTCAGTCCATAAAAAATGTTTTGTAGTACTCATCTTATGGCCTTTAAAGTTCTTTATTTAATTTAATTAGAGAAATGCAAAAGTGTACAAAAATATGGACTTATGTACATCTCTTAAAAATTATCCAGATTCTTGCGTTGGTGGTGTTGGTACCAAAATCCCCCAAAACCACCACTATCTAATGCTGAGTTTAATGTTCCCTCCCTTCTCTGGATGGCACTAATCATACCTGTCTCTATTACTAATCTATATTGCTTTCGAAAATCCATAGGTATTTGATCTTGAGATGCCAGTGTACGAAGGGATGCAAAGCATAAAAACAAAGAATAAGGGATAGTCATTATATAATTACCCTACTATATATTTATGGATAGTGACTCAAGAATAATTTGTTTCAAAAGAATCACGTGGCTCTTTCTCATGCAAAGTAATCATACATTCTTTGTGGTCACTGAGATAATTGAATGATAAACATTCAGTGAGAGAAAAATTTCAAAAACTTTCATGCTATAGCTTAACAATATATGAATTTAGAAATTAATAAAACTTCCAACTCTTGTGTTTCAACTTTCTGTTACAAATCATCTTCTCTCTGTCTTATTCAATAGGTTGACACAAATAATTACTTCCTTTTATATACTGAATACAAAGCCTAGGAGATACTGTGAGAGACAGGCAGACAGGACAGAGGAACGATGTTTTTCTAACATAATAGCAATATTGTCATCCATACCTTATATCAATTATTAGTTGTCAGTTACATCCTATCAAAATACATCACTCTTACGTATCTGTGCAAATTTGAATGTTACTTAACTTCCTTGAAAGATGAAAGCAACAGGCTTATTTCTGGGTGCCATATAGACTATGCAGTAGAGAAGGACTAGAGGCCAGAATAAAAGACAGCAAAGTGTACCAAGAAGTCACAAACACTTCAACTCTGAGGCACAATCCAGAAACATAAATATATGATAACTGAAAGATAGATAGAAAATGCTGAAACATTTAAAATAACGAGTCTCTGAGAATTGCCTGGGTTCTCACAGGGGTCACTGTTGGGTAGTTTTTTTCTTGAGAGAACAAGACCTGTTAGTACAGGCGTGACTACGATTTCCCAATTGTTGCAAGCCTCTGCACTCTTAGGTCAGGCAAAGGTATGCCTCAGAATTAAAAATAAAGCTTATTCATGTTTATCAAAAGGAGTCGTGACTTACAGTAGCTGCTAATGTCACGCAGTGACTGTTCGTTTCTGATTAGACTTTAAATCTTCAAATAAATATCATAATTTCTCAAACAAGAATATTAATGCATTTTGAAAAGATGGTTGTATTATTTCTTTTGGGTTGCTTCTAGAAACCGGCACCACTAGTGAATTTAAGATACCAAATGAATTTTTGACTTTCACAATAGCCAAATGTACAGAAGTAGATGAATTACCTCCTGCACTTTCCAAACTGAATTTAAATCTCACCTTCTCTATTACACATTCCAGCTATCTCGAAAGAGCAGCATCTCTCCCTCAAGACCTCCTTGTGGCATCACATCCTTAGCGCTACCATCTGCGAGCTGCTTATGACCTGGAATTAATTGTCATCCACTCTCTTTGTTTATTCTTCCCATCCAAGTGACTGTAAACTTTGAAAAAGTAAGGTGTCCCATGGCAGCAATTAGCAGAACTCTTAGTGGATTTGTAAGCATGTGATTTAAATGCCTCTGTGTGAGCCATCTCCCTTTCCAGGCAGAGATAAGCACATTTCTCTGTTAAAGACACAGAGTAAGGTCTAGAGGGTACCTGCTAGAATTTCCAAGTTTCTGTGTCCTGGAACTGAATGAATCAGGGACATGTGGAAAAAGGTAGAATCAGAGACAGTTACCTAAGGGAGAAAACACTTTACAGGCCGGAAGTGGGCCATGGCCAGAAAGAACTCAAAGGTTGAATGAACTGTGCTTGGAACCTTGGGCCATTTTAATGTGTCTCTTACACACCACTCTCTTTTCAGCAAACACTGTGTGGTTAATGTAACCCATGTTCAACGTAGTAGGTATAGCCAAGCCTCTTCCTCCGTCCTTGCAATGGTCTCTCTCCTGTGTTAACATTAATGCTTCTCTCTTGGCAACTACTCTTCCTGCCATGTCTTTGACAGGCTCTTTTGTGCTCATCTTTTTATTGTAGATCTCATTAAATGATGCCAAATGGTAAGTAGTTTCCAATCACATGCATAATGTCTTTTTACAAACATGATATATTTGTTCAAGTATTTTATGTTACTGGGCTGATGTG
>JAQHUG010000013.1:5541037-5562365 GCA_028555095.1 Dicrostonyx torquatus | reverse complement strand
CCTCCTTTCCCCCAGCATTCAGTTTAGTTTTCCCTGCCTAGCTCTGTTCTACCTTATCAGGCCAAGCCAGTTTTCTTTATTCATTAATGGTAATCATGGCATACAGAGGTGAATTCCACATCAAGTGTGGGCAGCTTCCACTTCTCCCAGATGCAATTAGACAATAACTGACCAGTACGGGATACAAATGTGCAATTCTCTCTTCTAAAGTCTCAAACATAAATACTCTCTAGTAATCCTGAAGCTAAACCTCACCCAAAGCCCTGTGTAATATTATCTGCCCATGGATCTTTATATTGGACTCTTCTCTGAAAACATAAAACCTTAAACAAATGACTCTAGTGTTAAACTCTGTGCCTTGGTAATGAACATTCACACACAGCAGGCACGAGTGACAGTGATGGTTCAGGAAGGACCAATGGAGAGGTGACAGAGTTCAGAGTGTAAGCCAGAGGTTCCCAATGAGAAGTAGGTGTCCAACAGGAAGCATTTGGCCAATCATGGTTGTGATAAATGTGGGTGCATGGAAATTGCTATTAATACCTCTAGAGTCACAAGATGATGCTAGCGGATCTTCTGCCATGCACTTGACATTCTGCCACTACAAACACTCGCAGAGTCCAAAGCGTCCACGGTGCGGTTTGTGGGAAACCCTGCTGCAGGACAGTCTCCCGTCTCTATTCGGTGTGGCTATGACTTACTCAGGAAAGCAGCTGTGGTGGAGGGAGTGGCATCAAGATCAACATTTGGAAAAAGAAGCCCCTCCCCACCAGACTTACACATAACAAAACACTACAAGGAGTAATGAGATTAGGCTTTGTAAGGGGTGGGTGGTGGTGTGTGAATGCGGTATGCTTATCTGTGACCCATTATCACTTTGTTCTGTGCCCCAGGTCTTTATTCAACTTCCACATTTGGGAGTGTTCTCTTAATCAATTGTTTCTATTTCTATAACTGTCTATACTGTGGTCTAATTATTTTTTTCTGGGGCACAGGAGGCTGAAATCTCCGTTGATGCCATCTGCATGCATTCAGACTTGTTCCTATAACACATCTAGGTAGTCTTAATCACATTCCATTGACTCAACTGCAGATCTAAAAAAAAAGTGTCCTTTTGTTTCTTTGATTTCATTATTTCTAACGAAATCCTATAATTTAACTGTCAAAACTGGTTGGCATATAAGCAGAAACTACAGGGTACACTTGATGGTCCAAAATATTTTTGTTGAGCTGGTATTTCATGCCCCGTAGTGGTTTTACCAGCTGTTTCTTCTTTCTTTACCCAATCTTTGCCTAGCAATACTTTCATATAAAAAAAAAAATGAATCACTCATACCTAAGTTGATTTGTATCACACACCTACAAGGCAATTATTCAGGAAAGATTTTGTTTTCTCTCACTGTTTTGTTTATGTTTTCCTGGCACAAAGAAATTAGAACTTTTTTGTATGTTTATGTATTATGTCGTGTGAATATACAAGTATATAAATATATATATATGACTATGCCAACTCATACATATGTATTTATCCATTTCTATTATTACAGTTATTAATATTAATATTCTCAGTGAATATGAATCATCTTTGTGGCAAGAGGAAGCAGAATAAAGCTTGAATTCCTGTCTTGTGACTCTTGTCCATTTTTGGTAATTGAGGGGCCCCATTGCCCAAAAACAGTCAGTGGATATGGATTGTATGCATAGCTCAGATCAACCCAATGTTCAGGTACAATTCATGTGTCATTCTAACACAACACATTTCCTGAGCATGTCTGAACACCAGCTGTCAGATGCAGAGCTCATAGGCCACCAGCAAATAGTGTTTGGTGACTTTTGGTGGAGCAGCCTAGCATCCAGGAGACACTTGGTTCATGGGAAGTAGGACAGTGCAGTGGCAGCTGAGACAAATACAGCCCGTGGAAAGACTGAATAATGGACAGGTTGTAGAAGATAAATCTTTGTTTTGTGGATTTTGCGATGGATTTCTTTTAAATTTTATTACATTGAGTACATTTGCAAAATAACTTAATTTAAAAAAATGATAACGAGCATTCCAGAAAATGTTTTTTGGGGGGCACTAAACTTATAAATCTTTAACAGTTGAATTGGGTGAGACTTTATTGATCGTGCATTTTACATTTTAATATTTTATCTCTAAGAGAAATTCTTTAAAAGATGGTACCCGGCAGCACAGACTCTTTCAGCTTCATGGAAACTGATGTGATGGCGGCTTCTGCTCTCAAGTGCTCAGGTACCTAGGGGGCTGGGCCTGCATTAATGACTACTTACCTATGTAGACCTTCTCTTCCCTTGAAGAATTTGCATAGACACATTTGACCCAGGAATCGGAACTCTCCAAGGACCCCTTCACATTTCCTGCATCTACTATTGTCCTTACTGAAGAGATAATCCATCGGCTTGATGGTTCAACAGATGCTTGTTAAACTGCATTGAACTGGGTTGTACTTCTGTTTGTTCATTTGTCTGTTTTGTTTTGTTTTTTGTTTTTTTTCCACCCAGCCATCTAACTATGCTGGACTCTGGGGATCCCACAGTGAAAACATGGAAGGTTTAAGTGGATCGTATACTCTCTCGATGGGTTTTTGTGGCACCATTCTAATACAAAGACTGGAAATGGCCTTAGCACTCCAAAGCACTTCTCTCATCTGTTCATTGAAGCCTGACGTTCTTTAAACAGTAATGGGCATCCTGGTAGGCAATGAGCTCCGGGAGAAACTATTCCTGTGTATCCCTGGGATTGTGTGAGTGCTAATTTAAACGCTGACTTAAAGTCCTGGGTAGGACCACATTGCCCTTGGCCTTGAGGGGGATGTGTCAACCTTGTGACTTTTTTTTTAACACTTTTTAGTAACAGACACACTGCTTGGTGCTAAAACTTTGCCGGAACCTAGTCAGAGTCAAATGGAATATCTCCACCCCTTGACCACCCACACTTAATGATCCAAAGATGTAGCCCAGTTGGAACATTTCATAGGATTTTAAATTGGAATCTGAGATTTTTCTGAGCTAAGAGCAGACAGTGACTCTTCGTACCTTGGGAGAAAAACAGACTCTTTGAAAAAGAAAGAAAAAGAGCGTTAAATATTCAGGAGCGATTAAGCCTGTTTTGTAATTAGAAAGGCAGACTGCTTGAGTTCAAATGCACTGGTTTTGTTGTTGTTGTTGAACTGAAAGGCTTGGGAAGAGTCACGCAGCTTCTCTTAATACGACCTTCATGAAAATGCGGGAGGCCATGCTTAACTCACCGGGCTATAGCACTTTACAGATGGCCTCAAAGTCATTGATAGCTCTCCTTTGGAAAGGTGGGATTTAGACTCCTCTTCTTAAATCACTGAGATTCCGGGACTGGCTCAGAATGTACCTTAAGGTCAACCTCCTGCATAGACTTGAACCACCTGGCAAGCACTACTCTTTCTCTCTTAAAAGACCTCTTTTCATGTTCCTAATCAATCTTCTATATTAATGAGGCCACAGAAAGATGCTTACACTACATGGAGAGTGGAAGTGGCTCAGCTACATCCAGCCTTCTAGCCATTCCTACCATAACTCTATGAATATAAATAATATATGTTAAGACTTACATAGCATAGGGAAATTTTAACAACAAACAAACAAACAAACAAAAATCCCAACTGACTACCACTTATGATTTATTGAATGGAACATAGAGCCATTTTCTCCCTGAGTTTGTGAAACCTACTCTGAAAATGAAAGAAAATGCGTAGTGTTTTAATTCACCTTGTTGTGCTAACATATAGTTGTTAAATTAATAGATTAGACAAATTAAAGTTGCTAAAAATTTTAGGATAGTAGCCTATCAACAGTAGTGGCTCACAATGTTTATTTGGGGATTTTAGTTGCTACAGTTTGACTTAGGTTTTTAAGACAAGGTCTTTTGTATTTCAAACTTGCCTAGAACTCACTATATAGCTGAGAATCATATTGAACCTCTCTCTATGCTCCCTCTCAAGTACTGGGATTATAAGCATATGTTACCAGGCTTGGCTTTTGTGGTGCTAGGGTTCAAAGGGAGAGCTTCGTGAATGCTAGACAAGTACTCTGCCACCTGCTGCATCCCCAGCCGCAAAACTCATTAGTACTGTTGCACTGTTCCTGGCCTCTCAGAAATTTGATTGTTCCATTCTTCTCTCGACAGTGAATCACTGTGCTATTATTCTAATTAATCCTCTAATTTCTGGAGTCTATTTAGAGTTGAGATTCTGCCACTTGTTTCCGAGTGGCTTTATGCTAATATAGTGCTTATGATTCTTACCAACTCTGAGATTCTATACAGATGATCCATCACATGAGTCATACAAAGATAAATAACTTTCTCTTTCATCTTTGTTGTCCCATTAAAAAAGCATTGATTTTATTATTTGCACTAATCTGTGACTTCACAATAAAACTAAACACAAAGGCAAATTATACCCCAAATTTATACTAGCACAGGTTCTGCTTTGTACTTTTCGTTCATTATCATGCAATTTGTGAAGAACAGAAACATTCCTGTTTGCAAAGACAGCGATAAAGATCCTACCTCTTGGGACCAGAGTGATCAATTCCCTGAGAAAGTGCTTTTCCTGCAAACATAGGCACTGGAGTTAGAGCCTTAGAGCCACATTAAAAATCACAAACACACACACACACACACACACACACACACACACACCACAGGAATCTCTCTCAAGGTCCTTTGTACATAAACAGTGTAAGGGGTAGGGGAGGGAAGGGAGAAAGAAGAGAGGGGAAAGAGTAGGGCAGAAGGAAGAGAGAGAGAGATGGGGAAGGAACTAAACTCAAAGAATAGCAATGATAGTGACTGAGTAAGCTCAGAATCAAATGGTTGCCTTCAAGACTCTAAGGAAACTGAGCGGTATGTTTATGTACAAATGTGCATTATTATTAAATCCTAGGCATTATCTCCAGCCCACAGCCTGTTTACAGACAGGAATGTGAAGGAACGGCTGTTTATCCTGTACTTTTGGATAACACAGAAGCCAACTGGTTCCGACAGTGTTTCGGCAAGCATTTTTCAAGCCAACTTCTCTGCTTTCCCCTGTTGTTTTCTAAATGTTCCTAAGAGCCTTGAGGGAAAAGGTGTCTGGATTAATTGATAAGCGGAAAATCTATATTATTCTGTCTGTAGGACCAGCAGAAGAAACAAACGCAGTCTCTTTTTCAGTTTTCATCCATGCCAGCCCAGAAGAAAGGGACTTCTTAAGGACAGGCAGAAAAGCCCTAGGGTTCTTTGCTGGGTGACTTCCAACAGTCAGCTCATCCCTTCATCCTGGGGAAAACATAACTCTGCTGTCCTTCCAATTAACCTTTGTGCATGTTCACTGGATGGAAAGACATTTTCATAGAGAAATGTATTTTTTTTTCAAGAAAAAAGAAGACATTTTGGATGTGAACAGCTGTCCAAATAGCACTGCGTCTCCATTCTTCCTTCCTAAAAAAGTCACGAAGGCAGCGTTTGAACCCAGAGGGAGAGAGACTCATTCAGTTTTCCACAAGTAGAGCTACTGGCATGGGATGGTAAAATCTTAAGGAAGTGCTTGATGTACGACTAGACATTTTATGTGGCCCAACAATGCTGAAGAAAACTCAAATGCTCCATAATTGTAGTCATTATGTTTTTTACTTGGTGTGAGCAAAAAAATAGGCATGCTTAGTGGAAGTCATCCTTCCACAGAGGAAGGTACCTGAGCATTAAGCCTGCACTGTAATAGGCAGAGTGAAAAATGGGTCACTGATAACCCTGCTGGGATGTGGAAGCAACGTGATTGAATCATGCCCGGATACAAGATTTACATTTAAATTTTACTTCATTTCATAATATTTAAAAAGGTAGAAGAGACTTTTTTTGATATTTATAGCCAAAGTCTTCCTAAATTGGGTTAGAAATAGTATTTGACAGTAAGACACCACTTTTTATATTCTGCGGTTAAAAGGAGAGATGGAAATTATCAACAAGAACCCAGCAAGATAGGAAAAATAAAGTGACTGTAAAGCTGAAAGGTCACAGAGGGCAGACAAGAGAAGAGCTCAGAGAAAAACCCTTTGAACTCACAATTTCTCCATGAGCCACTGTAAAAATCCAGCCTAGACAGGAGTTTTCTTCAAAGTCAATATTTAAAAATCTTATCTTGTATTTAACCAGGAAAATACAAATATTAAGAAGATATATACATTACAGTCTAAACTGTATAATATTTAACTGGTTCTGATATTTAAAAATTTAGTATCTTTTTCCAAGAAATTGCCTCATTTGGTGTTTAGAATAAACTTACGAATGTATTCATATTTTAGTACTATAAGGAAAAGAATCAGAGACTTGGCCCCCCGAAGACATAATAATCATATTGTGAAGCTAGTGCTTCAATCTCTGTCTGCTTCGCTCTGTCTCAGTCCCTCTCTGTCCCTCACACTGCTCTCTTTGGAGAACACAAACTTGAGGTTCATCATTCCTGACCACTTCAGATACTGTACTTGCATTTTGTCAATTAGAATGCACCTTCTATCTAGGCTGTTTGCAAAGGGACTGAAATCAATAAAAAATAATCATGAAAAGGCAAGTTAGATCACACAAGGAAAACTGGGGTCTCCTGATGTGCAAAACTTTGAAAGACAGAGAAGAACTGAGTCTTCTAGCAGGGCACATCTGTTCATGGGTTGCACGGCTGGAGGCGGTTTATAGTACGAACTTTAGGGAATGTCTGAAGGTGAGACTGAATTCATCAGCTACAGCTGGAATGACTGAGTACTGGATTAGAATGCACCTTCTATCTAGGCTGTTTGCAAAGGACTGAAATCAATGAAAAATAACCATGAAAAGGCAAGTTAATGAGTTGGGCAGTGATAGAGGGGACAAAATTCTATGGGATACTCTTAGTGTGTATAAATGGGTTCTTTGTGATCTCTCCATATGTGACTTCATCTCTCTTAAATGGGATGGGAGCTTTTCTATGCTTGATTGTTGTCTATAGTTTAATTTCTAAGCTATGTAACATTGAAAGCACTTACAGTCTGGTCCATATCAAACATTCTGACTATGCCTACATTATAATCATACATTATAAGTCAATCTGTTACATCACCTCACATTCCAGTATCCCTAGGGTTGCATGATTTCTAATTTGCCTGAATAGGATAAATTCTTATGTCCTCTAATTCTTCACATGCCTTTAACTCTCACCCTTCCCATTCCTAAGCTTCCTTGTGGTCAGTTCTATTGAAATTCCTTAACTGTTTTGGTCACATTTGTATGAATTCAACATCAGTTTTTGTGATTTCTTTTTTTTTTAATATTTGTTTATTTATTATGTATACAGTATTCTGTCTGTGTGTATCCCTGCAGGCCAGAAGAGGGCACCAGACCTCTTTACAGATGGTTGTGAGCCACCATGTGGTTGCTGGGAATTGAACTCAGGACCTTTGGAAGAGCAGGCAATGCTCTTAACCACTGAGCCATCTCTCCAGCCCCCAGTTTTTGTGATTTCTAAAAGTAAGGTTTTATGTTGATTGTTGGTGGATTCCTTCCCAATAGCAGCCATACCACCATCTCCAAATAGTTGTCATATGAATACTGAGTTGGCAAAGTCATACACAGTCATATGCACTGATTTCCTGTGTAGCTTTCCTGTCAGGAAGGAGAGTTTCTGAGTTTGGTGACAAGTTGAAACTCATAACATCCAAGTAACACTCTTGCATACACATCTGTACTTCAGGTCATTATTGATGATGATTAAAATGCATTCATTGTGTGGCAAAAAATGGCAAATCCAAGCCGGGCAGTGGTGGCGCACGCCTTTAATCCCAGCACTCGGGAGGCAGAGACAGGCGGATCTTTGTGAGTTCGAGACCAGCCTGGTCTACAAGAGCTAGTTCCAGTGCAGACTCCAAAAGCCACAGAGAAACCCTGTCTCGAAAAACCAAAAAAAAAAAAAAAATGGCAAATCCAAAATGCATGTTTTTTTTTCGTCCTTTCCTGAAAGCTCAGAAATGTACAAAAGCGACAAACACTAAAGAATAACTGAAGAATTTTTAAGGAGAGAGAGAGACTTGAGAAGCTGGAATCTCATTTAGCAGAACCTCATTTAGCAGAACTGAGAACATTGAGTTCTGTCTCTGGTGAGAAGGCCACAGAGTCTGAAGAAAAATCCCTGAAAGGCTTGTAATTGAGTTTGCTGAAGAATTTCTCTATGAAGGAACAAGACCATCCACCTCACTGAGTAACACTGGGTGGCCTCAAACCATGTGTCCCCATGCACTGCCAAATATTTTTTAATAAGATAAAACTCATACAATTCAACTTCTTTGAAGGTACAAGAGAAAATCCATTCAATTATTGAATAATTTGAAGGTATGGTCATGATTCCTAGGAAACTAAACAAGTAGGAATATGGATGAGTTTAATGAAGAAGATGAAAAGGGTTGGCAAATTATTAATGCTAGATAAAAACAAATTCTTTTATAAGAAAGGGGAAAAGTGACAAAATTTTGTACTCACAAGTCCCAACTGTGATCAGTCTGAACATAAGAAGAATATTTTACATAATAAATATTAATGTAAAAGAATTATGTTGCAACTGTGTTAGAGATCAGAGAAAATAAGCTGGGGAATCAGTAGGCAGGCCAGCAGGGAATGAGTACCATGTACAATTCCTTCATGAGAAGTCAAATGTTAATTAATAAAACTGGAGAAAAGAGAACTCACAAAATGAGCTTGTTATTTAGAGATTTTGAGGTAAATACCAAAGTGAGCAATTAAAGAGGGAATGTTTGTCTGGGCAAAGCAGATGACAGAGTAGAAAGAGCTACAGGCTGTGGTAAGCCTGTAAACCCCGAAATATATAATACCTTTAACATAATATAATTTTATGTCTCAGTGATTTACCACGCCAGGGTTAGTGCTTCAGTATCATAGATATGACTCTCTTACTTGTGTTCAACTAGGACTAAGAAACACTAAACTCTTGAACGGGATGTTTAGCCTTTATCAGTCTTCAAGAGCAACAATGTAAGCAAAGAGCCTGGGATGAGATATATGTGAAGTCTTTGGAGACAAGATAGGTTAATTTGTTCTGGGATACATAATAATCACCAACATTTTAAAATATTCTATTCTTTGGTTTTGGTAAATTTTTAAAATTGTTTCAATAAAGCTCAATACTAAAATAATAATAATAAAAAAAGATGGAGTCACTCCACATCTGCCCCAGGGACTCCATCACAATGCAATGCTAAGTTACAAGACACTAAGAAATGTTCTCTGGCTGCAGATCAATGAACACAGGGATGCAGATTTGGGTCAGTGATTCACATTGTCACCACAATTTCTGAAAGTAATTGACTCGTGTGTTCATGTACCGCTTGCTTTTCTAATTGTACTTTTGTTCTGTAACAATAAAATGAATCCTGCCCTCGGGAGCCATTACAAATTAACAATAACTATGATACTATTTTAACTGGGCTCTTATTAATCATAAAACTCCTTTGATGAGTCAGAATGCTTCCTCCCTTGTTTCACTTTCTTTAGGGGGAAGCCAACCAGCCATCCCCACGAAAACAGATTCAAAAACAAACTCTATAACTGTAAAATAACTGTAAGGCCATTTTACAGATGAAACAGTTTTATTTTCATGGAACTCACTGATAGAACGTTGGTTATTAACTTATTTACTCTGATTATTTATTAGAGTGTATGCAGTGGCCCAGCGGGGGTTATGGCAGTTTAAGCCACCCAAACCCGCTGTGTTTTCAGAACTTTAGTCCAAAGGACTGCAAAGAGGTCTCCAGCCTGGGAGCTCAGAAGTTCTCAGCAGCTCAGGCTGGGCCTCTCCAGCTCTCTTTCCTTTTGTATGCCCTATCTCATCTGTTGAACAGAAATAAACTCCTTACAATTATGGGATCAGATGGCTTCTCCTATTTATGGCATCGACAAAAGGTGCAAATTCTCTTGGGAAAATTTCTGTGAATTGAAAATCACACACTCCCAACCCCCACCTAACAGCCTTTAAGAGAGGCTTCAGTCCAGAATGGAAAGGAAGATATGTGCACATTCCCTTTGTAGAAGGCTCCATTCTTTTCTCCCAGCTATTAAAGAGCCACTTCTGACGGGTCCCTTTTCTGGCTGACACACACTTATTAGGCACTCTCTCCTATTCAAACTGACTTGGGGTAGTCTTGTCTCTTAAGCTGCAGTAACGTTAAGATATTCATACAGCTACTTGTAAATCACCATTCATCTCTGCTTCCTTCATACAGGAGAGTGCCACCCACTGACAAACTCCACTTGTGCCTTAGTGATGACGGCTGACTTGATGCTTTTTGTCTGTGAATGAAATGTTTACAAAAGAATCCTAAGCCTGTTCCGGATAGGAGTTCACTTACAGGGACTATGAAGATCCTAGAGTAGTGGTTTTTGGAGGAAAACCATGAAATTCATTTTCCAAGCTGGACCCTTAATTTAAATCTGCAGAACTAAAGTAAATCCTGGCAGGCACAGGAAGTATGTCTCTACAACTCCAGCACTCCAACTGCAAGCTGAGATGTTGAGACTGGAGAGTCCCCAGACATTCCCAAGCAAGTCAGCCAGCCTTGTATATGCACCAGTAAATAAGAAGAAACGTGCCTCAACAGGGTGAGTGGTGAGGTTCAACACCAAAATAGTCCTCCAACCTCCATAAACACGTCCTGGCACATGTCTGCCTGTGCTTACAAACATGATTATATACACAGACATATACGCAGGCAAAAAACAGCTTAAAGAATAAAGGAATTTCAGGTACACCCCACAACATGGATGAACCTTAAAAGCATGTGAAATAAGGCAGTGACAAAATGACAATTATCTGATTCTACTTCTGTGAGCTTCCATATGCACAGTGCCAGAAAGATGGAATACTAGTTGCCAATGTTGAGAGGGGAAAAGATTCAGAAGTGACTGTGTAGTGGGGCAGAGTTTTAAAAAATGAAAAATTCTCAAGATGGATAATGGATGTTTGCGAAAAATCGTGGATGTGATTTGTACAACCAAACTGAACATTTAAAGTGGTTTGAATGAAACTATGCATATAACACATACACATATATTATATTAGCATAATAAATGCTGGTTTATTTTACATTCTTCATTTATAAATAAAACTTAAGGCTAAGTGATATAAATGTCCCAGACATAATATATTTTGGTCCCAGTTGGAATGCAGTAATGTCACACTACCCCTCTTCATGCTATAACCACTCAGAGGAGAGGGGGAAAGAGACCAAATGAAAACTGTCCTTTGGTAAATCTGGCCTTTCCATTCCCTCTGCAACTAAAGTACAGACATCCAGACAGACAAACAGAGAGACAAACAAAGAAAGCAACAACCTGTTTTCTTCCTATAGCAAATCCCACTTCATCTGCTTTTCATGTACTGCCAAGTAAGTTCTCTCTTCCTACTCGTAGAAGACCCAAGAAAAGGAGATGGGAAGAGAGGAAAGATGCCAGAAGGATATAACTCACTTCTTGTGTGACTTCTCCTGGGAAGACATGAGCAAATGTCTGTCCCAGATGGGGAGGACATCAACAATAGAGCAAAGAATTAACTCCACCCAAGTCAGCTTAGAGAACTCATAGGAGTGTGGGTGGAAGATTATTTAGTGGAACATGGGTAACTCAAAGCTGCATCACCAAATAGACCAACACAGTCAGGGAGATGAGTCTTGAAAGCTGCATCCTTGGAGGTCCCTGCAGGCTTTGCAGGTAGCTTGTTGATCAAAGTGTTCCCTCCCCAGCATCCATTTCTTCTCATGCAAAGTTGGCTTGGGATTTAATGAGTCTTGAGATTTGTAAACTGTTTACTCTGAGCCTTGTATGTTTTGATTATCACTAGAGATTTAACAACTCTCCCTTTAGGGCACAATTTTTCAATTCAGAAAATTTTTCCCAAGTCATCCATCCCATCTGGACTTCAGAGAGTAGAAGACTGACTTTTCATCACTGTTCTATTAGTGGCAGGTCCTTCTAGATTAAATAATCAGTTAAAAACCTGCCCACCTCCATAATAAATGAGAAGGAAAATGAGTTGAAGGGGCCACAGAATAATTCTTCAAATAAATCAATTTCTATCCATTGCTTTTCCTGCATCCTCTCAGAAACACAGGGCATCTTGTCATTGTCCTTAACAAATGATGTCAGATGATTCACAGTTTCTTTGCCTTGTGGCTCATCATATTCTGTGTGCATCAAGCAGTTTCTCATGATTTCTGCAAATCAGACCACTGAGAGTCGTTATTATGGAGAGAAGGTTATACTCTTTGGCTCCAAATCTAGCCATTCAAGTAAAGCCTCAGGCATGTGACCCACAGTTCCTTCTTTTTCTTATACTGTTAACCTAAGGGTTCAAATGTCTATGACCCACTTACCTTAAGGGAAAGACCCTAATGGGGCAAAAATGTTGGTTAGTCCTACACCCTTCTATCCACCATGGTCTTTACCAGGCCTTCCTGGAACATCCATACACTCGCATTGTATGCACTAAATTTCTTATATGCCTAGGAGAGGGAAATGTCCTTGTCCAGAAAATACCTACAATTTAGTGGCATCCATACATTGCATAGATAATGGTGGCAAAGATGTTTTTTTTCTCAGGCCCTGTAAGCCTTAGGGAATGAAGAAAATTCAAGATTAGAAGATGTGCTCCGAAAGATAGCATGCAGCTAGCCTTGACTTCAAGTTGGGTATTTGATTGCATTCGTCTGGTGGATAATCACAGATAAAGATTTGATCTTTATCCCCATGGCAGCAATAAGAAGAAAAGCAGAAACTATGCTTTATTTTCTTTGTGTCTTTTCTCTACAGTTCCAGGAAAACATAGCCCAATTGAAAGGCTAGGGGAACTTTTTCAGTGTTGTGCTCCTAAACATCAATCAAGTGTTCCAGGTGTCACTGTTCTTCCAATGTCTTCACTAATGCCAAGGGGAAGGAATACAAACCTCATTTCTAATGGATAAAGAAAGGGGAGAATAATGAAGAGTTGGGGAGAGGAAGAACAGACAAGGATACAAGACAAAATGTAGGTGTCCAAGACAAAATGAAAAGGAGGAAGTGCTGCTGCATCCCTGAATGCAAGTGGTCAGATGAAGGCTTTATGTGCAGACACTCTTCTGAGAACTGGCGTATTGATACAGCAACCTCATGACATTTTATCCTTCAGGAATAGCCTATATTTGTGACCTTACCAAGAAACAGGTTCTATACTCTTGAGAACATGAGAACTGAGTCAAAGAGAGATTGGGGGACAACACGGGGCAGGGACAGCAGGAGAAGAATTCAGGAAGCTTGGTTTTACAAGATAAAATTTCTTCTAGCCTACGATACTTGCAAGTGATTCAACTTGATATTGAGTTATTATGGCTATTGATAGTCTTTCAGGCAGAAAGGTAACTTTCATTATCAATTTAAGGTGATATATTAGCTCTTATTTATCCTTACCAAAGTGTCAGGCAAATATAGAGTGCACGGCTGGAGAAAGTTTCTCCCAAAGTCTGTGTGTGCTCTAAATCAGTACCCAACATGCAGTACTGTTTCTCATATAAAGAGAATTTCTGAATTTTGTAAATAAGCATCATATTACTCACCGTCACTCCTCAGGATCCACCTAAAAATTTTGTTTCCTTTTTCCATAAATTTATGGTCTCCTGGCCTGGGTATGCTTCTCCTGCAAAATACAATAGTTCAATTGAACTGGTAGCTAAGACTTTTAGTTCATCATTCTTTTGAATTAACTTGCTAAGAACATACTTACAGCCTTATTGGTGGTGATTATTACGACTCCGAGGCCACTCTTCACTGATTGTGAGAAAGAGTATGTCTGGAATATAGGAGAGCCCTATAGCCCTATTATTACAATTTCTTGCAATCGGGGTAAAAGAGAAAATATAACAATACAATCCTGGCAGGATGCTAAATAGTCACACACATTTAACATACATAGGTACAATGTTATTGATGAGAATGTTGAAGATGGAAAGAATACAATGAAAAGAAGGTAGTTACAAATTTCAACTATAAAATTGTGACTAGCTATTGCTGTGAGAATTGTCATTGTCATGAGAGTTTCCTTACCATTTTATAAATAGATTTATGCACATGTACATCTGAATTAAGTAGATATTTTTTATTTAGTTCCTACTCAATTTTCATGCCATTGAGTGAGTTAATATTCGTACTTACCTTTTAATTAATCTATGCTGTCTTATTTTCTTTATGATATGTTAGAAGAACAGAAATTCTTTAATGAACTTGGGAAAGAATCAGTACATTTTATGGTTATAAGGACTAATTAGGTCATATTACATAGACTCATGCCATTGTTATTGTCTTTAATTAGAAATAAGTACATCATCAGGAGATACAGTGGAATTTCAAATTGACAAAAGTTGTCTTGTGATAATTGGCTTTCTTTTTCAACTTGCTGAATTAAGAAAAGAAAAAATCTTAAGTTGGCAAAACGTCTTTCCATGCATCTGTAGGGACATTTCTGAAGTAGACTGACATGTTGGACAGTGATTGAGGGAGAAAGACCCGCCTGAGTATGAATTATAATATCTAACAGTCTAGCAGCACAGGTGGAAAATTGTACAAAGAAGGCACCATATATTTGCAACTAAGCTCTCTTCCTTTCTGAGAGTGTAGCTCTTACTCTGACATGAGACCACAGCTCCTTCGGTCTTCAACATAAACTCAGCATCACTGACTCTTTAGTGATCCTCCTAGCCTTCTGCATTGGATTTGGTTTATTGAGACATCCAACTCAATTGATTGAGCAACTATGCTCCTTTCTGCCTTTCTGGTTTGCAGAAAAATATACGGGATAATTTTGATCCTATCTTGCAAATTAATCCATTAAATTACCAATAACAATAAGAAGAAGAAAAATAAGAATAATCGATGGCAATTACAACAATGAGTTAATCAAAGGTCATGTCTTTCAGGGCTTTCAACAAAGCATGGAATGCCAAAAGGGATAAAGAACTATGAGTTTTGTGTGCAGTGGTGTATGAGTGCACAATATCTATGTTTTGGGATGGAATAGAGTCCCAGGTACAACTTTCTGCACTGATATTGACAAAAATACTTAAATTCAACTATTACCACATTTTTTTCTAAAGGGGACTGAGTAATTTTAAGGACATTTTAACTATTTCATTGTATATTATACATTTTAATGTCTTCATTCTGTGCATTTCTATGTTCATGTTTTAATACAATCTTGATGTCTCAACCAGTCAGAATGCACTTGAGTTTTTATATCCTCCCTTGTGTGTATGTAAACATATGTGCACTCGAGTTAGAAAACAAAACAGCCACAGAGTCTTAAATATGAAAGAATACTGTGTTGAAAATCAAATTAGAAAACATAGGGAAAGGATTGTGTTTTATTTACCAGCTCTTTTATTTTTTTAGTTTTGAATGTCATCACAAACCCCACCATAATTAATTCTTCACTTAGTCACTGGAATCATGAGTACACCAAACACAATTTCTGACAGTCTTTAAAACTTGTAAAAATGAACAAACCTCAAAGATTGTCTCAGAACCATGCAGATCCCCCCTGATTTTTGTAAATGGAGACTGCTGTTTCACTTCCCAGCCACCTAGACCCAAACAATCACACAAAACTATTAAGTACAGTATTGCTTGACCTATTTGCTCAGGCTTTTTATTTACTAATTCTGACATCTTAAATTAACCCATTTCTATTAATCTATGTATCACCATCACGAGGCTGTGGCCTACTGGTAGACATCTTTCTCTTTTGACAGCTACATCGTGTCTCCCTGACTCCACCCTTTTTCCTCCTTTATCTCTGCTTGGATTTGTCGCCTTGCTTTTTATTCTGTCCTGTCATAAGCCAAAGAAGCTTTGTTATTAACCAATGGCAATAAAACGTATACATAGCATACAGAGGGGAATTCTATCTCATATTTTTATTACACATAGGAAAGGATGGCCCCAGGATAAATTCAGACCTACGCCGGATATTGGTGGCTCATACCTTTATTCCCAGCGCTCGAGAGGCAGAGGTAGGTGGATCACTGTGAGTGCAAGGTCAGCCTGGTTGACAAGAGTCAGTTCCAATACAGCTAGGGCTGTTACACAGACAAGCCCTGTCTATGAAAACCAAAAAAAAAAAAAAATCCAGACCTGTAGTGTTGATTTGAACAGTGTTCTAATGGGTGTGCATAGAAATACATTAGGACAATGAATACTAAAGTAACACACAGCTTCTCAACTGTATTGCATAATTAATAACTACACTGGATGGCTTTACAATTCCTGTACCACTTGAGACACTAGGTTCACACCAAGAACCTGTAGGGAAACTCCTCTAACTTCTGTCTCAATACAGGACATTGTTTTGTAATCACCTATCCAACTTCTGCTTGAAAACTCGCAAGCACAAAATAACAGATTACTGTTTTGCTTCTGACTGCATTACAATCTCTATTTCACATTAGCTTGAAAATCCTCATGTACTCACGTTACAGAAAAGGGGGGACAGATCATATGACTCTAAATTTGATGTAGAAATAGAATGTGGAAGATCCACCCAGCTCAGAATTTTTTATAACTAGAATGTAAGCAGGTGAAACTATAAGTCGATTTTCTATGCATTCCTTACCCCAGGAATTTAAATGTGAGACAATAATGGGAGGAACTATTGGACTATAGAGGTAATCTCTTGTAGGAATGATTGTGTCTGTGAATCTATTCTTTTGCATAATATATACTTCTTAGGTCATGTTCATTTAGTGGGTTAGTGAATGAGAACATGACAGAACAAAATTACAGACCAAACTTCCTTAAGAACATCAATGCAAAAGTACTCAATAAAATACTTTCAAACAAAATCCAAGAACACATCAAAAAGATTATTCACCATGATCAAATAAGCTTTATCCTACAGATGCAGGAATAGTTCAATATATGAAAATCAATGAATATAATCCACTATATAGACCATCTGAAAGGGAAAAAAAAACACATGATCATCTCATTAGATGTAGAAAAAAAGGCCTTGGACAAAATTCAAAGCCTTTTCATGACACAAGTCCTGGAGGGATTATGGATAGAAAGACATGCTTAAATATAATAAAGGCAGTTGACTTAAATGGAGAGAAACTTAACGCAGTTCCACTAAAATTGGGAACAAGCAAAGGTTGAACACTTTCTCTATACCTATTCAATATAGTACTTGAAGTATTTATCTTGAGCAATATGGCAAATGAAGGAGATCAAGTAGGAAAAGAGGAGTATAAGTATCTTTAGTTGTGTATGGAATGTTATTTCTATAATTCGTTGTTGCAAGGAGCTGCTTGTTTGTTCTCGGCCGCTTATTTGTTTCTCAGCCTCCTGGCAGCTCAGATGCTTGAAATAATCACAAAAACTATATTATCTAAATCATTGCTTGGTCCATTAGCTCTAACTTCTTATTGGCTAACTCTTACATCTTAATTTAACCCATTTCTATTAATCTTTGTATCACACTTGGCTGTGGATTACCATCTAGAGTTCTGGCATCTGGCTCAGGAAGGGCTACATGGCTTCTCCCTGACTCTGCCTTTCTTCTCCCAGCATTCAGCTTAGTTTTCTCTGCCTACCTAAGCTCGGCCCTGCTCTAGGTCCAAATCAGTCCTTTATTCATTAATGGTAATCACACTATACAGAGAGAAATCCCACAACAATCTGTAGACCCAGAGAAGTTAAGCATAAAGAAAGACTAGTAGAGACACATGGATCTCCTTAGGATGGGAATAGAAGATATTTTATGGGTGGACTGGAGTGGGGTATAATGTGAATGGATCAGTATCAGCTAGAAAGGGGGATGGGAAATGGGATTGAGGGAGGGAATGAGGGGTGAGACAGCTAAAATTGAAGGTCATTTGAGGAGTGGTATGAAAACCTAGTGCAGTAGAAACTGCCTATAATTTTTGAAGGTGATCCTAATGAAGTGTCCAAATAATGAGGAAGATGAACCCACAGCTGACCATCCCTTGTTGCCAAGCAAAGTTTCCACTACCAGGCCTGGTTTCATCCAATTGAGTTTTTGTCCAAAAGTGTTAATGGAAATCTCCAAACCGCCAAGGCTCCTGCCCAGACAATAGATTTCTTTCAACAAACTGACAGGGACTCCCATAAATCATTGAACATAGAAAGGTTGGGTTGGTGCCTACATAAAATTTTTACCCAATGTTCTAATATTTTTGACATGAAAAGGTACTCTATAGACTGACAAAAGAGAGACATGAACACCAACCCAGCCACAAAACTTTGATATACCATCTGTCCTGCGTGAAAAATATGCTAGGGCAATGGTGGCACAGACTTTTTGGGAATAACCAACCATGTCTGATTTGACTGAAGGTCCCCTCCATGGGATGGAATCCATATACAACATGGTTTTTTGTAACCAAGAACCATATACTAGATAGTCCAGAGACCCAGGTTAAAGTCAAATACTGCTGATCTTTAAAAAAAAAAAAAAAAAAGGAAGGGGTTGCCAGGTGGGGGTGGCACACTTAATCCCAGCACTGAGGAGGCAGAGGCACATGGATCTCTGTGAGTTAAAGACCAGCCTGCTTTACAAGAGCTAGTACCAGTACAGGCCCCAAAGCTACAGAGAAACCAAATAAATAAATAAATATAATATAATGCTATTGTGATATGCTCATAGATTGGTTCCTTATTCATCCTCAATCAGAGATAGTTCCTCCTGCAGCAAATGGGAACAACTATAGAGACCCACACAGTCAGATATTATACAGAGAAGGAGAGAGAGAGAGAGAGAGAGAGAGAGAGAGAGAGAGAGAGAGAGAGAGAGAGAGCTTGGAACGCATAGCTCTAAAGAGCTATCATTGCATCCCTTCCCTCAGATTAGGAAATCCTGTGGAAGAAGAGGCAGATGAATTCGGGTAAACTGAGGCGACAGAGAAGACGAGAAGAAGAAAACCCTCTAAAACAACTGAGAGACTGAAGCAACAATCACAGAGCCTATGCGTTGTCTGAACCAGATCCTCTGCTTACATACCATAGCTTCTAGTTTAGTACCTTTATGGGACCCTTGAATGTGTAAATATGTGGGTCTCTGATTTTTGTGCCTTTTCTTGGAGCTTTTTCATTTTTCTGGTGGTGCATCCTATGCACCTTTGATATGACAGGTTTTGTTTTGTCTTAGTCTATGTTATTTTGTTATGTTTTGTAGTTATGTCTTAGAAGTCTACTACTTTCCAATGAGAGGGAGTGCATTCAGATTGCAAAGGAGGTAGGGGGCAACCAGGAGGAGTAGAGGGAGGGAAAACTGTATCCAGAGTATATGGTATGAAAAAAGAGTCTATGTTTAATTAAAGGGAAATTTTTGAAAGAAAACAAACAAAGTATCATACACATAAAGCAAAAGATAAGTAGATAACAAAATAGTCACGGGTTCTGTCTGGTCTGTCTTCATCCACAGAGAAATTCAAACACATGGAAAACCCACTCCACTAAGTACTATGCTGAATAATTTCACCCAGTATACACATACAAACACACACACACACACACACACACACACCTCACATACTCACATATACACAACTACACAATACACATACACATACAAGTACACACAGAACACACACCTTCCACACATCCACACATTCACACAGACTAGAAGCCCACATACACAGATATATACATTGATCACACACACATCACACTATACAAATACACACACAGTACAAAATTTCCAATTATAGTTATTATTGAGTTATAATTGACACAGAATAATGCATTGTATTTCAATGTACAATTGTATTACATATAATCATAATTATACACACATATACAACTGACATTCAAATCAAGATATACCAAGATTCTAAACACTTCAACCCCTTCAATGTATTCTCTTTAAATAATACCTCCCTTCACCCCAATAAATATTGCTCTTATTTTTATTCATTGATGAACTATGCTATTTTTGAACTACATATAGATGTAATCATATAACATTTACTCACTTGTGCTACCTACTATATTCATTTGGACCCAGTCTGTGGTTCACTAATGGGCTGCAGCTCTCAGCTTGAAAGAAATATTTTGCTTTAATGCATACCATAAACTAGTATAAGTTAGATTGGTTTAGTGGGTTTTAAATACAATTTCTCCAGCCTCACCTACAGAGATTCTAATTAGAATATAGATTACCATCCTTACTCTAGACCAACTAATGCATATGTTCCAGCGTGGTTCTGATACAGGTTATTCAAGGACTGTACTCTGACAGGGTCCCAGCCAGGTATCTCAATCACTCTAAACAATGCTTTCCTCACATCACCACCTCTATCCCATCTAAGAAAATACAATGACTCCTTGTTTTATTGCCTATTGAATCAAGCCAAAGCACCCTTGCCTGACATATGAAGCTCTTCATCACAGGGTCTAGCTTGCTTACTTGACATACCTTCCCATTACTCAGCAATGAGAACTTCCATGATCATCAGTCTCTTTAGTGACCCCACTGCCCATGCGTCCCTCCACTGCAAAATCAGAGAGAGACTAAGTTTCTACCATACCTAGGAAGCCATCAATGCTTGCTAAATTGAATAACAGCTCCAACTTTATATTTTCTGAAAGCTGTGTATGTGGTGGGTGAATCCATAAACAATAGCCTAGTCTGCCAGGCATCATGGGACCCTTTAGGTGGATGATGGACTTCTGCTGCTATTTTTTCCCCATAAATTGTTAGAGTGTATCCTTTGACTCTACTACCTTTATAGAGTATTAATACTGTGTGGTCTCCTGGTCATATTTGGAAAATAATTTAGTCTCTTACTCTATACACTGGAGAGGAATTGGCCTTTGAGTTATTGCTAAAATAAAAAATTAGTAATATATAAATAAATGTAGGGGGAAAATAGAATAAAGATAATGGGAGAGTTGAAGAGATGCTTCAGGTCTTATTAATTTGTTCTGTTGTTTCTTCTGTGGTTGACATATAGTGTTTTACATTGTCTTTTGCTGTCAGGATTGGAGTCTTTCTTTTTATTCTATTCATCAGTAATACAGTCTTAAGTTTTGTTTTATTTCAGACATTTTCACAGATACTAAGACTGGTGTGGGAGAAAGGTGTGTCTTTTGTCAATTATATTTTAAATAAATGCTGGTTGGCCAGTAGCCAGGCATGGAGTATAGGCAGGACAACCAGACAGGAAGTAGAGGCAGGTCAATGAGAACAGGAGAATTCTGGGAAGGAGGAAGCCCATTCCTCTG
>JAQHUG010000013.1:5502263-5513580 GCA_028555095.1 Dicrostonyx torquatus | reverse complement strand
TCTTATAAGCCAGGCAGCTCTTTATTCAACCAATAAGAGTAATACAAAATACAGGAGAACATTCCCACATCAGTCGAGTAGTTAATATATGTTTCCTTTCCCTAGGTCATAAAAGTCAGGGAGTTAATACATTATGTAAAACATGTATCAACAAGCAAACTAAAATGATAGATTGATAAAACCTAACATGCTTGAAAAACAGGGTGAACTATTATAAAAGAGTTATGTTTTTCCCTTTGTTAATTACTCTGTGTACATGTCAGATTAGAGAAATTACAACAGCATTTGAACATTTACATTTAAATTCTAGATAATTCGACTATACCATAAACATATCTAAGTGCCTGAAAGTACAACAGTTATTTGGATGTCATTGTTTTTTTTATATTGTTGCTTAATCATTATTAGATATAATAATATTATGATTGTTATCTGTCATAATACATTAAGCCATACACGAATCACTGGCAGACCCTTCTGTTGTAGGCCATCATAGTTCAGGACATGTTTTAGTGACTTCTAAGCCTCATGCTGCACAATCACCATCTTCTGTGGGAGCCAACAACCTAGACCAGTGGATAAAGGCACTCTTCACCAAGTCCGACACTCTTAGTTCAAACACCAGGACCCACAGTGTGGTGAGAAAGAAACACACACCTCCTGAAAATGTCCTTTGACCTCCGCAGGTGCACAGTTGAACATGTAGACACACGCACACCACTGTATAAGCAAACAAACATGTAAAATGTCCTCTGACTCCACAGGTGCACAGTTGAACATGTAGACACACGCACACCACTGTATAAATAAACAAACATGTAAAATGTCCTCTGATCACTACAGTTGAACATGTAGACACACACACACATCACTGTATAAACGAACATGTAAAATGTCCTCTGACCTCCACAGGTGCACAGTTGAACATGTAGACATATGCACACCACTGTATAAACAAACATGTAAAATGTCCTCTGACCTCCACAGGTGCACAGGTGAACATGTAGACACACGCACCCCACTGTATAAACAAACAAACATATAAATGGAACCCAAATTTTCAACAAAGCATCGTGGTTTTTCTGGAAAAGGGATGTAGCAAACTGAGGTAGACCTGCGTGCTTTATATTTGTAGTACGACACTATGTTTTCTCCTCATACGGGCATTTTCATAAGATCTGGTGCCGGAAGCCACTGGTGTGTGATGTGCCACTGCTGTATTTGTGCTTTTGCTTCTGTTCTTCCTCAGGAGACCCAGAGGGAGCAAGTTTTAAATGTCTACACCTGTAGCCTAGAGAAGTACCTCTGCTAAGACATGTTCCTCTGAGAGAATCTGCTTACCCATCTGTTTTCATAAAATTTTAATACCAGGCAGCAAGCTCATACAATGTTTTGTTTTAACTTAATTTTTATTTAATTTGTTGTCAGAAATCAGGTTTTGGCAGTCTGGCCACAGGTGCATAGTAGCAAACACACGATGTGGTATAAGCACCCTCCCCATGGAGCTGTTCACCAGCACACTGAGTATACACACTATAATTTAAACCTTGCTGGAAAATGCCAGCCTTGGCTCTGGAGCTTCTGATTTCCTCCATGAGAAGCCAAGAGCCAGACTGTTCTATTCTTAAAAAATAGAGATCTACTCTTCAACCAAGGCAAGCTCTATGCTTTCGCTCCTCTCTAGCCTCTCACTGCCTGAAGTCCAGGAGGATAGTGGGCCTTATGCCCACTCAGCTTTTAATTGTATTTCACTATAATTACCAGGAAAGCTCCCTTCACTTTCATATCTCATGATTTTTGTCCTTTCCGGTTAGCCAGAGACTATCCTATTTCCTCAGTCTGTAAAGGAAAGAAATCAAAGGGTAACTGATGTGGGATTCCTCTCTGTATTCTGTGAATATCATTGGTTAATAAAGGAACTGCTTTGTGCCTATAGCAGAACCATAGGGGAACAGAGTTAGGTGGGGGGAGCTAAACTGAATGCTGGGAGAAAGGAGGAGGAGTCAGAGAGAAGCCATGTATCCCCACCAGAGCCAGTCAGAACTTCATGTGGTAAACCATTGCTACGCATAGATACACAGATTAATGGAGATGGCTTAAATTAATATGTAAGAGTTAGCCAATAAGTAGCTAGAGATAGTGGGCCAAGCAGTGATTTAAATAATATGGCTTCTGTATGATTATTTCGGGGCTGAGCAGTCGGGAACCAACAAGAGGCTCTCTCTTCACTACAGGTGGCTACAAATGCTGTTTCCCCAAAGGAGAAAGACCTTGACCTACTGTGAGTTGCTAAATGATTAACTATCACTAAGAGAGTATCTCCTTCTAAACAGAGTTCCCTAGCAAGATACATGAGAGATGGTGTTTGATGGCACTGCTGCACACAATTGTACTGGAGTGGTCACTAACATCAATGAGCCTCCTTCAATTAGTATTGAGTATTTCTGTACTATCATTAACATTTCTTTAAATAGGGTGTGATGACATAAGAGGATCAGATATAAGAGCAGGGTTAACATGTAAGGGAAGTTTACCAGATTGTAGCTATAGAGGTTATAACTATAGGTTTCAACTCTAATGAGACCAAAGATATATTAATAAAACCACAGGTTAGGATTACATTAATCCCAACAGGTCAAGATGAGAAAGTGGCAGGGCGATGAGGAGGAGGCACCAGTGGGCAAAACACTTGCTGTACAACAAACCTGAGGACGTCGGTTCAGCATTCCATCACCCACGTAGAAGTCAGATATGAATAGGAAATGCCAGTACCGTAGTGCTAGGGTAGAAGATAGCAGGAGAATCTCAGGCTTTGCTGGACAGGCAAGTCCAGGGGAAAAGCAAGCTCCAGGTTTGGTGAGACATATCTGAAAACAAAGTGGAGAGGCATAGAGAAAGACTTCTGAGGTTGCACACACACATGGCAGACATGAATATACACACATATACACTCCAGATCAAAAAAAAAAAAGAAACAAAACAACTTATTGTCTTAATGCAGTGCTTTCCAAACTAGCTTTCATCCCAATAACCTAATGAATTCATTAAAAAAAACCCTGGAATTCCTGGTGTTTACAGAGTGCAGCACAATAATTTCTTTTCTAAAAAGGCCTGCCTAAGTGTCTTCAGCATCATCTCTCATGAACGCCTCCCATTTACAGACCTGAATAGAAAGTTCCATGTGGTGTGTTGGAGAAGGGGTGATGTGGAGAGACAGAAATCCCCATGGGGAAGATAAACATCTTCAACATCAGTCTTCCTTATTCCTTTTTACAATTTCCATGTGGAAGATTAGTTTATTTTCAACCTCCTTGCTGAGTCTGATAGAGGTCAGGAAAGGACACTTGGTTTCCCACTGTGTGATACAAAGAGAGATCTCACACAGTCTGTGCATATCTTTCCCTCTGCAAAGGACGCCAGCTAATTGCTCTATACTGGAGAGGCATCTCAAGTCAGAAACTCAGCTGAATTATTTGACAACTCTGTTATTTCTGCTGAAAACAATGGCTTGTTCTAGTGCCTGGACCCTGCTGGAGAGAGCACCTCGCCATAAGGTAATTGTCTCCCGGCTCTGGTTGTTTTCTTGATTTCCTTTCCACAGCTCCTCACGGCTTCTCTCCCAAGTTCTGTGTAGATGGGATGGATGTAAACAGATATTGTCAATGATAGTTTGAACAATTCTCCTTAAAGATTTCTTAGTGAGAACTTTCATCACTTCGGCAAGACACATGACAGAAACAACATAATGGCTGAAGGGTTTGCTTTTGAATATGTTGTTGGTCTACAATCCTTGCTTCTGCTGGTTCAGAGTCCATCATGACACACAATGCCACAGTAGAATGAGCATGTGGTAGATGTTACTCATTTCATGGTAGGCAGGACACAGAGAAAATGAAAATACTTGAGCAGGCCATGCCCTTCTTCTAATACTCTCTGCCTTTCCAAATACCATTAGGTTAGATTCCTAAAGCTAGCCACCAAGGTGTATTCCCTTATTTGGCCACTTCCTCCTCTTGAGGCTGACTACCAAAGTCCAGCAATCGGAAGCTCCCTTTGGCTCACCTAATTAACATGCCCAGTTAAAATTAAATAGCTCATCCTAACACAGGGCTTTTCCCCTTTGCCCTTATAAATTGCCATTTTCCCATGTTCCAAATCTGTCTCCTTTCTATCCAGAGGTAACCCCGAGTCTTTCTGGGACAAATATACCTTCCCTTTTCCCTTCTCTCCTTCCCCTTGTCCCTTATCCTCTGTCTCCTTTATCAATGCACCTAGCCCACTATAACACAGACCTTCTCTTTTTCTCTTCCTTAGTGTGATACCTGCAGGTCATTTGCTGATGTTTTCCTGCCTGAGTCAGAAAGCAGTCACTTTAACTTTTCTTCCCCAATTAATAAAGGATCTCTGTGAAAACGTGTGTTTGGATGTGGTTTGTGTCCAATCCGGGGTCTGGAAATGAATCCCCAGTGTGGAGGAGTCTTCTTCAATATTGAAGTCTACATTCAGGATAGGTATTCCCAATTTGGTAAATCCTCTCTGGAAATCCTCTCCCAGACATATCTACTCATGTGCTTTAGTAGGTTCTCCTCAGCACAGTTTAGTTAACAAGATTAACCAGCATATATACATTCAGCTGGAAGAAATCATGCCTTAAGCCAAGGCCCGTGGATAGTCAAACAAAAAGATCAATAAATCACAAAGCCTGAAGGACTAGAGGTTTGTATTTTTTGTAGACGTCTAAGAGTTTCAGATGAAAGGGTTTTAGTGCTTCTGGGGTGTTTGTGTTACTATCTAACTTCCTGCCTTCCTGAAGAATGATCATGTGAGTTGAACTATATACACCTTGAATGAATTATAGGTATTAAGGAATCTGGGTGCTTCTCAGTCTTTCTATATTAGCATCTGTAATATTGTCACAATTTTTCTTTGTCTTCAAAAGGAGTTAAGGATTGAAATGAGTGGGTTATACCTACCTGCAATGCTTCTTTCTTATTTTGTTCTCAACTTATTTGTACTTTTATCTAAACCAAGGTTTCCAAATCTCGTCACTCCTGAAGTTTGTACTAGATCATTCTGTCTGGGAAGTAGGGTAGTTTTTCTCTATATTGTAGTATGCTTACCAATATCCCTGCTCTCCATCAAATGGATGACTGCATCACATAAAAACTTTCAAGTCCCCCAAATCCTAGGACAAGGCTCATTCATTACCTGTGCCACGTGCCAGCACTTCTTACTCCACCTCTGTCCCTACCTTAAACATCTTCAGCCCAAGGGCTGTTTTCTTTCTCTCAGCTTCTATTTCCCATAAAACCGTGATGTTTAGTCAATGTGTTCTCTTAGTCCTCAGTTCCTCTCTTGGTCTACTTGTGTTATCTCCTTTACTCTCTCTGTCTATTCTCCTCTCACACTCCCCACCCCCACCACTAGCACCTCTCTTCTCTCATGGCCAGCCTCAGTCTGGACTCTTCCAGATGCCTCTGACTGTACTGTCTCTCTCACATCTTCAATAAAAAACTTTTCCTCAATTATACCTTGTTGGCCATGTCCTCATTTTCATCTAAGAACCACCTGTTTACTTTACATAGCAAAACAAAAAAAGTCTCGTGGTCGCAGTGTGCCACCAGTTGTGTGAAGTCTGGTTTTGGGGCACAGCTCTTATCTCTACTGACAAGTTTCTCAACGGTTGGGTGGTTTTTCATTCAGAGGACCTGTTGCTTTGAAATGGTGCTGTGTGGTTTGCTTATTTGGTCCTTACAGGTTATGATGGGACAGAGGATGGCAATGGAAAACAGAGATGACAGATGATCTTATGTCACCATACCTCAAGCTCATGACACAGCAGAATAAGATCTCAGGTCTCCAAATTTATGATTGTGTCCTATGAAACTTCTACCATTGCCCATGGGACTTTAACCTACCACTGCCATTATATTTACTGGGTTTTATGACTGTCAGAAAACTTTCCTTTTGAAACTCACACAGGGAAAAATTGTTCCTCTCCCCATGGGTTTCCTTGGGACTAGATCTGTAGAAAATTATTGACAACTAGCTGGATAGGGTTCAGTCCTATGTATTAATGTGCTTTGAAGCTTGGAGAAGAAAATGGAGTCCATGGAGGAAGAAGAGATGTAGTATAGTGACTCATCATTGAATCTTTTCTTAGCTGCCAAGTGTTTTTCAAAGATGTTAGACTTATCTCAGACATCAGAAAAAATACCTGATTTCACTGAGCTTAACTTGTTTGCCTCACAGCTATTTTTTGAAGTTTAAATATAATGAGGAAACTATCCATGAGCCAAGACATCACTAAATCTTACATGAACCATGATATCACTAAATTTTACATCAATGTTCCTGGCTAGAAACGTCAGGTATGTTACCCAAGAGTACAATCAGTCAGGACAGTGGCTTAATGATGACCATGATCATGTCTTCATCTCTGCTCAATCTCTTTCCATGCTATCTTTTTAAATGAGCTAATGTAGGATGTAATTCAGTTTGCTCTTTTCTCCAAAAGAGGACAATAGAAGAAGAAGTGGAAATAAACTCAGCTAGCCTGTTGAGTTAGTGTATTTAGTAAATGAATGTTGGACATCTTCTATAAATAAACAATTGTGAAATACTTCTTATTTTGAGTTCTCTATAAATCACCTCGAGGTAATTCTCAGGGATTAAAGAGGTAGCAGGGCCGGGAGTATATGTTACGCCTTAGTTCACATTCTCTTTACAGTTCTATATATAATTGCTTTATGTCATATTTGTAAGAGTTATTGTGTTAATTGTTCATACATATGTTCATATCCTCACATCTAATCATAGCTCTCAGTATTCATATTTTCAAACACTCCATTCAGTATTTTAAGCCAATAGACAGGACTATAAGCAAGAGAACTAGTGTGCAATCAGGTTCAGAGAAACAATTTGTGGCTTTGTTGTCATTACTGACTACTTCTGCAGTGGAAGGGGGCAACAAAGAAATAATATCAATAAAAGATATCATTATGGTTCAAATAAAGAATTAGATTTATGGAGAAACTGTTTCTTTCCATTGATTGTGGCTTTTCTAAATTTAAAGGCCAATTAAAGAAATTTTAAAAGATACACCTATTTAAAAGTTTAACTGTTATAGGGGAAGTATCCTTTTAAATTAACTTATTTGGAGCGGTAACCTGTGGCAGGAGTGGGTGAGATTCAGGACAGACATGACTTTAGTTTTTCAAGAGATTGGGATGAATAGACCAACTGCCAGCCTTAGGTTTTATTTCCATGTCTCAGCTACCAGAGACCAGGTAAGCTAAAGCTGAATTCTCTCTTAGCTTCTTTTCATCAAAGTTGACTGTTGTGGGAGTCATTTGGTAGTGGTTCCTGACGTCTCCTAATCACTCACCTTGAGTGTGGAATATCAGATACTAAACTCAAACTTTAAAAGAGACTCTTGAACTTTAGTGTTTCTTTTCAGTTTTTGTTTTATTTTGTTTTGTTTTTACTGCAGTTTTATTATGTATAAAATCCTTTTCTTTTTGAAAGGGTCTTTTATTTGCAACAAAAGTGAACATCTTTGTATCCATTTCTGAATTGTTCAGCAAACGGGATTTCATTCCTCATTCAGCTAAACACTAGAAATAAAGACAATACCTGTATACCTTCTTCCCTCAGCCTGTTGGACAGAGGAAATTCATTCTGAGGAAATGTCGAAGTGCTCTCAAGCCTCTTTGTATAGTTTAATTTGCAAACCATTTATTTATTTGCTCTTGTTATTTTTATTTCTCTCTATTTTTTAGTTTGAAGTACTGACATCTGTGAATTTTCTATTTACCTACTTAACACCAACTTTTTTCTCATTTTTTTTTAACCTTTAAGAACTTCACTGGAGTCTTTTACCAATAGAATTGGGGAATCGAACAAAGCCTTTGTAGATTGTGACAGCTTGGTTAAGCTTTAATTTATGGAGTGGCTTTGAGATTTGAAACAAGGTAATTGGCAGAGTAGTGAACGCTGTGGGAAATATTTTACATGAATAGGAAAGGGAAAGTTATTAACAAATACTTATTTAACTACTGTTGGGTACAGAAGCCTGTGTTCAGAAGCTGAGGAGGAGAGGGTGGCACAAAGGAAGGAGAGTCATTCAGCAACTCTTAACCTGCAGGCAGGGATCTAAGAGAAGCCATGAAGAGAAAACAGTTACAAAGCTGCCACCAAAGGGTCACGTGTCACAAGACAAGCGGAGCAAAACAAAATAAATGAGTCCAAACAGGAGGTTGAATGTTTTGTTTCAGTCCACATGTGTTCAAAACATGGTCTTTTCTAATAACCACTTGAACTTTAGAAATTTCCATAAGTCTTCAAACATCATTTTATCATAAATGAAGTAGGCAAAATAACCATTAGGTTTCGCAGCCAGGGAAGGTATCTGCCATGTGTTGTCAGGTAACCTTGCTTAAGCAGGGAGGTGCAGATCTGTTGTGAGGATGATAGGGGCTGAAATCGCCGTCACTACTGCTGCTGGACCTTTAGCGAGAACTCCGCTGTTGTTGCAAATTATTACTATTTTATTTGATTTATCTTCCCGGTCGAATTTTATACACTTGAAAGGAACCATGAGTAGGTTCAGTTAGGGCCAGGGGAGCTAGGAGCTTGCATCTGGAAATCGGCTTGACATTTTTAAGGGTACATTTTGGAATTCCGAAAGTTCTCTTCTGGAAAGAAGTTCATCTGTCTAGGCAAAAAAAGGAAAGTATATGGCCATCTGAACTTGTATTGTTCATATGGAAATATCAATTCGAATCTGATATAGGGCATTTCAGTCAGTTACTCCAAAGTCCTCTGTATTTCTGGCATCAACTTGCTGCTCAAGGAGTCAGAAAAAAATGCAGAGATTGACTTGAGGATGAAGCCTAGTCTGGAGATTCAAGATCTTCAAATTGGGAGGCATACTGATGAAGACTGGCACAACCTAAAGATAAAAGTATGAGTATGAAAAAAATAGGACTCTTCTTATGGACTGGGGAGACCATTTAAATAAGGCCTTTTTATATCTAAAATACTCTTAAATTATTTCAGAACATTCCATTCCAGTGTCAAGAATTCTGAAAAGTCAGTTCTGTCTTAATCCCTTGGAACAAGATATATTTTAGAATTCAGAAGCCTTTTCACTTTAAATGATGCACTTGAGTTTCATGCTTTTTATAAGACATACCAGTTACATTCTGTTGTGGAGTCTGGACTTAGCAGAAAATCATGAGTGAGGATAATTTAGATTTTGTTAATAATTTTCAAAAAAACCAAAGAGGGAAATGAGAGAAAGGGAAGAAAAGGATACAGTAAGGAAAATGGAAGGGAAGAAAAACATGAAGTAAATTTGTTTTCAGAATTGCTGATATTCAAAATTAAAATCCACAGACCTATAAAGTATTATTTAGAAGACAAAAAATTGTGATTTGCTTAAGAAAATGTTTCCTTAACTATGGAAAAGTCTGATGAACTGGTCTGCCAAAGGGTAAAGTCAGTGTAAATCTCTAGGGACCAGAAAACTTACAGCAATAAATTATTGTCCACATTTGGACAACAGAGACTACACAACATAGGATATTTTTTCTGGATTTCTCAAATCCATTTTGTTCATTTCTAATTCAGCTGTGAAAAATTCATAGTTCAATGAATGTATGGGTTCCTTAGAAATTGTGGGTTCCATCATTAAAACCTTAAAATGTGTCTTGCTCTGTAGAATGCTAAGAACTGTGTAGAGATGGTCACAAGCACCTCTCAACACTTGGCAGGGACTTATTTGCTAATTAGAAAACTATGATTTTGAAAAAATCTTATTTACAAGGATTATAAAGTGGGTAACAGAGCCTGGATGTTAAAATCAATATCCATCAACAATATTTGATTGCTACTTTAGTGTTCCCTTGAATAATCTCCAATCCTTCTTAAATGAATATGAAATTTACTTTTATGTGAATTATATCTAAGAAAACTCAGTTTTATCGTCTTCCCTACCCCTCTACATGGAATAATAGTCTTTAGTGAACCTCACCTTCAAATTCTGAACACACACACACACACACACACACACACACACACACTCAAACATGTAGATACAAGCAGTCAAATTAATACTTAGAAAAACTTTTCTTTGCTATGAATTCTACATTCAAAATGTTCTTGATAAGTATATTACCTGTATTCCTATGGCTACCATAGTGTGTGTGTTTGTCTGTGTATATGTGTTTTTGTATATGTTATGTACTTCTATATGTGTCTGCATGTGTTAGCATTGGTATGTATGTGTATGTGTTTGCATGTTTATGTGTACACACGTGTGTCTGCATGTGCTTGTGTATATATATATATGTGTGTGTGTGTTTGTGTGTATATGTGTGTATGCCTTTATATGCTTATGTGTTTATGTATGTCTATGGGTCTGTCTCTATGCATGTGTGTGTTTGCCCACATAAGCATGTTTGTTTGTATCACTTTTTATTTCTGTGTGCCTGTATGTATGCATTCATATGTTTGTATGTATTTATAGTTGTATATGCATGTTTCTTTGTGTATTGCTCTATTTCCACAGTCATCTCTTGTGACTAATTTCACTGTCATTTCTTTGCCACACTACTTGATACATGCAACTATTCCAGCAGTTGAGTACAGTCCATCACATTAATACAGGGTCACTGAAGTGACCTGAGCAATCATTTCAGAGATTTACATCAACAGGAAGTATAATTGATCTAGGTCCCAAGATGCTGTTCTAAAATCCAAAATCCATTTCCTCTGATTGCCTCAAACCAGCAACAACATACAGTAGTGGCAGTAAACTAAAATCTTCCCTAGAAGGTATGGCTTTATATCCAATGCCTTCACTTCACAGCCTCCCAGGTCTTGACAAACTTTCCCCAGACAGAGTAGTGTCTCAGAATAGACATTCCTGCCCCCTGGGGCTTCAAACACACCCTAACAGCTTCTTTGAATCCCCAGATTTTTCCTTGTTTATTCTTTTTTTGTTTTCTTTCTTGTATAAGAGTTTTCATGGCATTCTCTTGTGTTATTAATCCTTAGGCAGTTGAATATATATAAAAGAAGGAATAAAACACTAACATTTGGCAGATCCTGGGTCTAGAATTAGAGGCCATTGTGAGGTTTCTAGAACATGAATTTTTACGGAGGAAATAATGAATGATATACAAAATTAGGTAAGCACTGTCTTCTCTTACAGTTAGAATCTTTGAGCTAGGAGTTGAAGTGTTATTACAACATGTTATATACATATATGAAGCTACCAGAGGTAGGTTGATTCCCAGTTTCCTGAGAAACC
>JAQHUG010000013.1:5453938-5495245 GCA_028555095.1 Dicrostonyx torquatus | reverse complement strand
AAAAATGGATTATATGTTCTTTTGGTGACCAATTTCTTGAGTTCTTTGTATTTTTTGGAGATCAGACCTCTGTCTGATGTGGGGTTAGTGAAGATCTTTTCCCATTCTATAGGCTGTCATTTTGTCTTGTTGATCATGCCCTTTGCTTTACAGAAGCTTTGCAGTTTTAGGAGGTCCCATTTATTAAATGTTTCTCTCAGTGTCTGTGCTGCTGGGATTATATTTAGGAAGTGGCCTCCTGTGCCAATGTGTTCAAGTGTATTCCCACTAAGAAAATAATAATTTATGTGATAATTAAATTAAAAATTTCACAGACTTGTGATAAAGCAGTTTAGTATTATCTTTTTTACAAAAAGTTATTTATTCAGTTCTACTTTTTATTTAATTAGTGATATCTCTGTGTATTAATTTTAGTGTGAAAACAAGTTTTTTACTTAGTTTTAGATTTTCAAGTGACAAGTGAAGAGAATTATTTAATGTTCTAACCTCTTTGTTTCTAATCCATGTTTTCTAGTCTTATTAATATATCTCTACTTAATTTTTATTATTGGCCACTATAACTGATTTATGACTTTTTGTTTTTTAAAAAGTCAGTTTTGGTTTGCTTTTAGTTATATCCCATGTGTTAGAATATATGATTTTAAACTTTTTCTCTTTAGTAATGCTGTATTTTTTGTATTCTTTCCTTGCTCTTTAGTTTTATAGATTTTGTAGTTTTGTTGAGTTTTAGATGGACTTTCTTATAAATATTAAATGCATGGGAAGTGATACAAGCTACTTTTAGTAAGGTAAAATAAATTATCATCTAAAATCTCATATAAGGACATGACATATAATATCATGGTTTTTTTTGTCAACTAACATAAATTGGAGCTATCTAGGGAGAGGGAACCACATCTGAGAATATGCCTCTGTAAGATTAGCTTATGGATCACATTTTGTTGACTGATGAGGGAAGATTTGGGCCATACCACCCCTGTGAAGGCAGTTCTGGGGCCATGAATTCCCTTCATAATGGACTGTGATCTGAACATGTACCCTGAAATAAACTCTTTCCACTTTAAGTTGATTTTAATCATGATGTTTTATCACAGCAATAGAAACCTAAGACAATATATTAAGCAAAATATTTAGCAAAAATCTAAGTCAATATAAATATTACCTATAAATAATATAGTCTGCATGGTATGCATTAGATTTCTAGATTTGTCATTTTCAGTTAAAAATGCCATCTCTGCCATTTCCAGCACTCATAGCACATAGTGTGCATTTATATTTTCTTCTTTATTATAATATTAATCTTATTCATAATTTAGAGACTTTAAATAAGTATAAGTAGGTGATAGTTAGATGAGAAACAAATGATAAATAGATGATAGATAGCCAGATGTTATACTCATGGTGTAGGAGGGTCCTTCTGTATTTCTGTTGCTTTCATTGGTTGAATAAAGAGACTGCCTTGGCCTTTTGATAGGGCAGCCCTTAGGTGGGTGGAGTAGACAGAATGGAAGGCTGTGGAGAAGGGAAGCATGGCGAACGCCATGTTTTTTCGGCCTGAGATGGACGTAGGTTAGGATTTTTCCCGGTAAGCCACCACCTTGTGGTGATACACAGATTACTAGATATGGGTTAAAATGATATGTGAGAGTTAGCCAGGAAGAAGCTAGAACTAATGGGCCAGGCAGAGTTTAAATGAATATAGTTTGTGTGTAATTAATCCGGGTATAAGCTAGTCTGGGCCAAAAGCAGGCCTGCAGCCCAGAGCTAGGAGGGATGGAACAAGGGACCCAGCCTGTGCTCATTGCAACCCCCCCCCCAACATACACACACATGCAGAGAGAGAGAGAGAATTTGCATTCATCTTGTCATTTGTTCAGATTACATGATATCGTGTGGGCATAGTTACAATTTGACATTGTATTTATATTTAATATGTTGGCTATTCCCTGCAGGTGTTTATTACAAATTGAAGGGGTTCTTTAAAAACAATGTACTAAATATCAACTCAAGAAGAAATAATATTAGGGAAGTACTAAGCTATTCTCAAAGAATTTATTTCATTGATGGTGTCTGATTTTATATAGATACATAAAACCACATAAACATGAGACATGAAAGTAGTAGTGTAACTGCCTGGGAGAACAAAGGTAACTAATGGGACAGGATAGACAGGAGGGAGTTAGTAGGGAGGAATGAGGAGGAATATACTCAATGTTGTAATATGTACTTATATGACAATTCTTAAATAAAAATTTAAAAGATATAAATCCAGAGGGGAAAAAAGGAATCACGAGATTTTAGAATATTTATGAATAATGAGTCCCCACAGTCACCATTTATACCCCATAATGAGTTATGAACATTTAAAGAATACATTTTAAAAAACCCAGGGAGATTGAGTCCTCCCCAATATTTATTCTGGTAAGAGAAAGCTGACTAGTTAAGAAAATAAACAATACAAATAATTACCCATATTTAAATACAACTATCATACCCCTGGACTCTCCCATTTCTGTTATGCTCACTGTAGAGGGCACAAGCATGGCCATTATTTACAAGGCAGTTTTGTGTGTGGCTGTAAGGCAGCATAAGTAAACATTATAGAGATCCAGTCGATTGTGCTCTCATATATTCATAATGACATGAAATGAACACATCTAGGGTCCCTATACATGTCCCATTCAAAATCTGCTCACGTGATCTATAAATGAGATAAGAGATGGCCACATATTTAGAGTTTCAAACTTGGCTTAGAGCCTAAGGTTTTTAATTGTTAACAATAAAACACCTGTCTGTGCATCATGTTTCCATTTATTCCAACACATGCTTGACCATCATCAGCCTTAACAATGTCTTGGCCAGGCGCAGGGATTTGTACAAAATTCAGTAAGGCTTTCCCTCCAAGCTGCCAGTCTGTGGCAGTCAATCTCACTCCACTTCTCCACAAAAATATTTCCTAAAACATGAAGCACAGCCATGCAGAGACCTTGCATGGGAGCCAAAAAGGAAGTGTGTTATACCAGAGTAACGCTCATGGTTCTCGGTATCACCATATTTAAAAAGAAATAAGACACTACAAGGGTGTGGGAGGATCATTCTGAAACAGAAGCTGAAGTTCTCAGAAAGAACAATATGAACTGTCATGACAAAAGCCATGGAAAGTCAGAAATTTGGGACAACTTTTTGCCAAGCTTCCTTCCAAGGCAAGGAATATCATAGCAGGGTCAGATGCAGGCATACAATGCTCACATAAGGCATGATGGCAGGTCTCACTGGAAAGATAAGCCTTTTAAAAATTCTCATTAATATTTTTGTTTTGCCAGCTTTATAATGGTGAAAGGAATATTTTATTACCACTTTTATGTTTGGGTTTTGTGTTTGCCTTGTGCAATGTGACTTTTGCAGAGAAGTGCATAGAAAAGCTGAGTCTGCATGTTAAGCCCCAATGTATCATAATATTGCTGATATTTCTTTTAATAGGAAGGTTTTCTATGGAGTTTTTGATTAGAGCTGTTTTCCCCAGACTTGGTGTTCAATCTGCATATTAAAAGGGAAATCTCATGAGGACTCAACCCTAGACAAGGAGCTACGGGAAACAACAGCAAGATGAGAGCAGGAGGAAGTCTTCCTCAGGGAAGAGTACACCTGTTGGTTACTGGTTCAGGCCAGCCCTGAAAACATATATAGAACTAAAACTATATGTACTGAGCAAGTTTTATTTATGTATTTAGAAAGAGGTGTGTGTGTGTGTGTGTGTGTGTGTGTGTGCACAACAATTAAAGGCAATGAGGCCAAGAATTTGACAGAGAGCAAAGGAGAGTACATATGAGTCTGGAGTGAGAAAGAAAAGGGGGGATATTATATAATTACATTATTATCTCAAAGAAATGTGTTTGTGTTCCTAATCCACTTATATTTCATTTAGCATGGGTATTATTTATGCATCTTGACTATCATGACTCATAAATACTGAGATACTGGTATTTATTGTGAGATAAAGCTTTTGTACACTGTAAAGATTTTTCACTCATATTGGTTTACTGAAATGCTGATTGACCAGTAGCCAGGCAGGACATATAGGCAGGACTACCAGACTAGGAGAATTATGGGAAAAGGAAAGTCATAGTCAGTCATCAGTCAGATGCAGAGGAAACAAGATGAGAATGATGCACTGAGAAAAGGTACCAAGCCTTAGCAAATATAGATAAGAATTATGAGTTCATTTAAGTTCTAAGAATGAGTCAGTAATAATCCTGAGCAATAGGCCAAGCAGTTTATAAATAAAATTAGCCTTTATGTGTTTATTTCAGAATGAATGGCTATGGGACAAGATGGGATATAAACTTCAGTCAACAGATATTGCTTTGAAATCTACATTTCAGTTCATTTGTATAAATATACCCATATATGGATGCTGAAGCTTAAAATAATTCTATTTTTAATTTTCTGAGATACCTGGATGTTGTTTTCCAAAATGTGTATACCCTTTTGAATTCCTACTAAGAGTTACATGCATTCAAACTTCTTCAGTTCATGGAAAATAAATGCTTGGGTGATTTTACTTAAATGGAATATTAAAAATAGACATTCTGTAGGGGGTCAAGTTTTTTAATTAGCAGGCATAAAGATTCTTTAGTGTGAAAGGACTAAGTTTTAGAGATCCTCTATACAAAATTGTGAGTATAATTAACAATATTATATTGTACTTTTGAAATTCTGGTATAAGGAAAAATTTCAGGGTCAATGATCATACCTAAATATTAAATTTCAATTGAAACCTTATTTCCTCCTTTTTTATCTATTATGAAGACACTAGAACACATTTTTCTTAAATTTTTAATGTAACAAATGCATAAAATTGGACATATTTGTTACATGCAATATGATTTTTGAAAGATAAATTATGGAATATAAAAAATTGACTAGTTAATGTATCATCATCTCACATAGTTAATATGCTTGTGGTGGTCATCGTTAACACCCATTGTCTTAGCACTTTCCAAGAATACAATATCTTTGTCTGGATTCAAAGTTACCATGTGTTATAACGGTACTCCCTTTTTGCCAACACCTTTCCATCCCTCCATCTTCCCCAGAATCTCACATACCAGATAACCAGCATTCCATTCCAGATTTTATCAGATCAGTATTCTCCAACTCTATACACAAGCGATATTGCATACTGATCTCTGTTAATTTTGCATATTTCACTTAATATAATATCTAATTATCTCACTTAAATAATCTCAAGATAATCTCAGGTTCATCCACACTGTATTTTTATATTATGAACTTTCTACTCTTACATGACCTCTGGAGTGCTCCTACCTGAGCAGAACATTCGAAAATCCACGTTTGCAGAAGAAAGATCTAGAAATAGTAAGAGAGTCCTATGTAAAATATGTCAGGCAGAATTCTTGATTTCTGTTAGTCACTATTTAGGAAAATATATTATATTTCTTGCTCTTAAAAGAAAATTCAGAAATGTTATCCATCGTGATCAATCCCTATGCTCTTCCAGAATATCTAGGCAGCTCTGCTCTCAAGCATCTCACTAGTGCTCAAATGGATTGGTAGTAGTTAGTTGAGTTATACCAAATTTTTGTTTGGAAAATTTTAGTGGGATGCTGTTGCTTTAATCAACCTCCAATAACTACATATTTATGGGGTAGTGTGCTATCTCAGCACACGTAAACAGTATGTACAGAGCAAACCATTTCCACGCCCTGTCATTTCTGTTTGCAATCTTGTATTTCCTTTCTGGACACGCATGTGATAGTTTCTTGTGATACTAACACCCCCACAGAGCCGTGGACCTGTGGAACAGACTCTTTCTATCTAACTGTGTGTATAGCCATTATTCAACCTCCTACTATCTTCACTCCCAGCCAGGACAAGACCCTCTGTTTCTAAGTGTACATTCATTCATACCCTCTTCCTCCCTTCCTCCCCTTTGCCACATGTTTTAATGGAACACAGGTGACTATTGACTATCACTGACTTCATCCACAAACACCTAACAAGAAAACAAATCATTTTTACATCCATAGGCCTTTTCGTCATGACATAACTTTTTCATTTTTGCTCATGGTTGCTGTTGAACATTACCATGTCAACTCTTCAAGTGTTTGACTACAAAATATGCTTGGTAAATAATATAGGGAGATTAACTAAATGGCACATAATTAGCACAAATTTAGAGTCCTACAAAAGAATATATTTTATCCATGATTAGAAGGCTTACAGACTTCTCAAATCCATTTTAATATATTTGACAGTAAGCCATGGGAAATTTTAAACAGCAGACAGCGCTTATTCAGAATTTATAATGTCAGCTCTAGATTACTGTATTATTAAAGACTTCAGAGCATGAAGCTACTAATTTGTTTCTTTTTTCCTAAACACACATTCTCAGGCTCAGCATATTGTTACCACCCCCCATGAACAACAACTACACCTCCCTATGCCGACAGCAGCGTGGCACTGAAATTCAAGTTGGTTTTTAAACTTTGTCACTCTAACAAGATCTATCCAGCTCTGGCACACACTCAAACAAGTCAATTAAGTGCAGCAATGAAGCGAGGCAGGAAGCTCTAAATTTTCCCTTCCATTTTTTTTTTCTTTACTTAATTGGTGCCAAGGAATACTGGACTCACTATCTGTGGAAAGGGAAAGAGTTCATGCTGTAATTGTAGGAACAGTCTTAAATGTCTCTCTCTCTCTCTCTCTCTCTCTCTCTCTCTCTCTCTCTCTCACACACACACACACACACACACACACACACACACACATCTTGTTTTTCATTTCCTACAACATGACTGAAATACCCAAAATTGGCATGTCTGTCCATGAGCAACTGGAGACTCTGTTTAGGCCCTTGCAGTAATTATTTAAACTAGCTGTCAGAAGAACAAAAAGATTCTATTCCCATCCATTACATTTCTCCAAATATGTGTGTTTATACAGAAACAACAGACACCCCCGGTCCCACTCATGTCTCTTTGGCATTAACTCTTCCGCAAAAGGGCTTATGTCAGTAACCGCTTGGTAAAACCTTCTGGTTGTGGAATGATTCTTACTTCCCATCTAGGAAGATTATATATGATGAAGTGTCAAAAGTTCAGAATCATCCCTCAACTTGGAAGTAATAGTTTGTACTTCCTTGCTAATTGGAGAGTATGACACATGGCTTGTGTTGGCCCATCTCTCACAAGGTTCCAGAAAGGGTAAACATCCATCCCTACAGTAATTTGCTGAAGGATGTTTTCTATCACAGAAATCTCCTTTGCTGTCTTGTCCCTCAACCTACTCAATGTTTTTATAGATAATTTCAAAACTAAACTACTTTTTAATTAAAATATTCACCTTAGTCTGTTCCTCCTTCTGGGGGAGCTCAATCAAAAACTGAAGTCTAACGGTGAGTAAGTTCAAGGATTCTGAAGTCAAAATATCAGGGGTCATTTATTTCTATCACACCAAGTGTGGGATTTGGGAAACAGTGTTTTTGCATTGTTTTCTTCAGATTGCTTATCTGTTAGGCTTAATCCTTGACATGATACATAAGAAGTATACATAAGATGCCAGACTGTACATACTAAGTATTAACTTAAAAACTGTAATCACTAATATTGCTATAGTCAAATACTGATTTATGTGCAAGTGATGAAGCAACCAACAATCACTGTATTGGTTGAACAAGATTTAAAACCCTGGTTGTTTATCATCTCAAGGAAATCTTAGGCATAGAAACAAAGTCAGTATGAAAGCACCTGCTGTCTTCTCTACTTGACATAAACACATTCACCTCTCAGAGGATAGCCAACACTCATATAGTTCCTACTGTTGTTCAAGTAAAGTACTGTAGAGATGTTATAAAGCAAGTCATTAAAGGATGTTCCTTCAGATTAAGTTTGGTAAACACAGAAGCCTGGTGAATCAAATCATCTATTTTATATGCCACATTTCCATAAAATTCGGTGAGCCTGTATTACAGCAAATGTCAATCCCTGCTTGAGTCTTTATTCGTGCCATCGTCTCTCTTCAATGTAGACAAATGAGGTTCAATGGGGAAAATGGTTCAGTACCTCCTGCACTCCTTACTGTGCTCTTGTACCCTTTCTAGTCTAGCAGAGCCTTTCTGTAATGTTCCTGTGCGAATGCAATCCTTGGAGAAGTCCTATGTGTACCCCAAAGGACAGCCTCATCCTAAGACATCAAGAAAGACCTCGATGTTAGAGCAGAGTGTCTAAACTGACCCACTGAATATGCCCCCTCTCTTTTCTTTATTAGATAAAAACATACATAATGGGAGAATCTTAACGAGGATACTTCATTATCCATTGGGCCAGGACTCCATTGGCTTCATGCTGAACTTGTGCTTACTTCTGGGACGGAATCCAGTATCAGATGCCATGTGATGCATCTGGTATACAGAGAGGAAAGTTTTTCCACTGGCTCCAATCCAGAACCGAGCCTGACAATAGTGGCAGCACCTCTAATTAGAAGGGACAACTCCACCCATTCTTCTTAGGACTGTCTCATTCATTTCCTCCAGTAGCCTCAAACAATGACAACATTAATAATAAATGTTAAAAGAAAAGGATAAAGAAAACAAAGTTTTTGTGACCCTGGCTTTCATCAACACCTTGGAAGTGGGTCGCTGAAAGGCATCAAAATGAAGCCAAAAAAGCAGCTGTTTGCCCTTTAAGAGACTTTTCCTCCCTGACTGTGTTTATAGACTGATGAGCTGGCATGAGCTCACAGGTGCTACTGGCTCTCTAGATGATCAGTCCCTTGAGTCCCTTTGAAAACATATTCATTTGAAGCTTTTCTTCCCTTTGAACATGGAATGCTGATGAAAGAAATTTTGTTGTTGGTAACAGGGAGACCCACTATACTGTAACTTGAAAGCCCACCTGGACTTTAAAGCTGAAACCTCAGCCAGTCCTTGGGGGAAAAATAAATTAAAAAGAGAAGTTCTGCACTACTTTGAGAAAAATCTCAAATTCCAAGAGTGAATAATTATAGAAAAATCACCATTCTTACTTGCTGCCTTTACCATTTTTGTAACTTCCTTAGAAAGCTTTGACATTATGGGAAATAAAGATTTAGTTTTTCCTTCTAAGTCCATGCAATTGTATCTTACACCACACACACACACACACACACACACACACACACACACACACTTGTCATCTGTACCATGTGGCTTTAGAAATTCATGATTATTCACAAAATAATTGTGACTTTCAGCAGTACTCACTTCTTATATCACTCATTTTGAAAATTGATTCACCTTGGATCTAGCCTCAGTAGAGCTTCTTGACATTTACTTGATTTTGATAAACACCTTGGAACATCTTTCTTTGCTTATGTTGTCCCCTTCATGTGAAGTCGTCCATTCACCCCTCTGTGTGGTCTTCCAATACTTTTATCACTGGATCCTGTGTTTTCCACACCAGGCTGACTTCTCCTCCCTAGGGAACTCACCTTGTTTCCCTTCCTTTCTTCTGCACTACCCAGTTGACTTTGCCTTTTGTAGAAACTTCTTTATTTGAGAGGCAATCGTTCCATGACTGCACCTCTGCAGATGCCAGGAATCCATCACTATTATTGGCTTGGCAAATCAGCATATGCAGTTGGTGGAGAATTTAACTCTTCTTGTTCTCAAATTTGGGAATTCAAAAGCATGACAAACAGCTAAACATCGAATATCACAAATTCACAGGACAGTCTGGATACATCCTTCCAGAATACAATGATTTGTTTGCCGCTTTGTTGATTTTGCTGGTGTTGCCTGCTTGTTTTTCACTCGACTGAGGAAGAACCAATCAAATGTGCTCTCTGTCTCTCTCTCTCTGTCTCTGTCTCTCTCTGTCTCTCTCTCTCTCTCTCTCTCTCTCTCTCTCTCTCTCTCTCTCTCTCTTTGTGTGTGTGTGTGTGTGTGTGTGTGTTTCTGTTCCTTCCTCACAGATTCTGAGATCTTGATCAACATAAGTAAAGGCAGACACACATAGTCAGGTTTATAAAAACAAAGGAGACAAATTCCCAAAAGTGTGGACAAGAGAAAATAGAAAATATGTGACTCACTCCTTGCTAAATCTGGGGTCTTGTTTAAGGACTTTAAATTGTCTGCAGAGCAAATAGCTACCATCCAGTGATCTACAAGTCATAGTATTATCTTTAAATTTTATAACACATATCTATTTAAATGTAATACAAAACTAATATTGTTTTCAAAATAAACATGTATTAAAATATTCTTATAGAAACTGATGTGAATATACAATTGGCCGTTTTCTTCACTATTCCCAGCAGCCACCTGCAATATTTTACTTCCTGCTTCCACAACATTAAGCTTCACTGAACTAAGTCTTGTTTCTGAGAAAGAAATATGTTTACTAAGAGACAAAATGAAAACTCTCCTGAAACTAAAGTCACAAATTTGGCCTCCACATGCAGTTATGTTGGCAAAGTAGCTTGAGTTTACTTTGGACTGGAGGTTTGTGTTCCTGTCAAAATTCTTACTTTTAAGTTCTAATTTCCAACTAGGTGGTATTTCAACACGTGGTGTAGGAGATCCTTCTGTATTTCTGTTGCTTTCATTGGTTGAATAAAGAAACTGCCTTAGCCTTTTGATAGGGCAAAATCTTAGATAGGCAAGGAGAATAGAATGGAATTCTGGGAGAGAGAGAGAGAGGAGAATCAGAGAGAGAGCCACCATGAAATCACAAGAGTCAAACATGCTGAATCTTTCCCGGTAAGACCACGACCTCGTGGTGACTTACAGACTATTAGAAATGGGCTGAATCAAGATGTAAGAGTTAGCCAACAAAAGGCTAGAACTAATGGGCCAGGCAGAGTTTAAATAAATACAGTTTGTGTGTAATTATTTCAAATCAAGCTAGCCGAGACCAAAAGCAGGCCCAAGGCCAGGAGCTGAGCAGCGGGACACAGCCTGTGCTCATTACAACAAACATGGGGCCTTGGAAATACTTAGTTCAGGAGAGAGGGGCCCTCATGATGGAGTGTGTCTGTACTAGAGGAAGCACAAGAGAATGTCTAACTTTTCTCCTCTGTCATGGGGGGAAGGAGTTAGACAGAGAGCTGGAAACCAGAAGAGGGCACTTGTCATGCAATGAGTTCTATGGTGCTGTGATAATGGACTTCTGAGCCTCCAGAAACGTGCAAAACAAATGTTCTCCCGACATGGTCTATGCAGTTTTCTGTGACAATCAAAAATGGAGTGGGATGGGGCAAATAGTGCTGGAAGCAGGAGAAATGGAGAAGGGTGCTGTGTCTCGTTCTGTGAGCTAAGAGGATAATCATAGTTAGAAGTGGGAATGTCATTTTCTCTAAAGGTGTAGCTATTGGATAAACAGAGGGAAAGAAGGAATTCAGAGAAAAAGGAAAAGGGGGAGTAACAGGGTGAATATAATCGTGTGTGTGTGTGTGTGTGGGTGGGTGCATGTGTGCTGTCACAAAACAATAAAGAAAAAAGAAACATGAAATTAGTTAATCTTTAGCTATATTCTTAATGCAATGAAAACCAAGGTGCTAGCTTTATGTTTGATGAATAAATGTCATTTTAAATGCAATACAACTATAGCATTATTTAAAAATAGAATTAGATTTTTTTGAAAGAAAAACATTTTGCTCATGTCAGGTTGCTTCTCTCTATTCTGGCAAAGTCAAACATTCAAAGATAACATTTCCTCACCCTGTTCAAGCTGGACAGATTTTCCCCTTGCCTTTGTGTCCCCAATCACTCCCCTTGACTTGAGTATTTACCTCAGAAAACGTGTAATATTAACTAGCTCTGTGATGTAAATCTTCTGCAATCTTCTTACTAGTTTTACTGACCAGGAATGTCTTTCTTAATAACCTGGATACCAATCCTTTGAAATACAATCGTCAAAACAAATTGCCCAAGTCTCTAAATCTCTGTGAGAGAAGAGGAACCTGGCAGCCTTGGATTTCCTGCCCAGAACAGAGAAGCTACTTGCAGTCTGGAAGAAAGACCTGTTTATGTTTTCTTGGGGGTAAGGCCAATTAGCACACACTTGAGGCCTATCTTCCAATTCTTCACGCACAAGCTCAACCAAGTTTAGATAGATGTTCAAGTTTTCCTTCCTATTGAGTAGGCTGCTATAATGTCTTCTGTGCCTGGGGTCCAGTTCTCCTCCTACTGCAGTAGTCTGCACTGATGTCTTCTATGCCTGGGGTCCGGTTCTCCCTCCTACTGCAGTATTCTGTTTAATGTCTTCTATGCCTGAGATAAAAGTTCACCCTCCTACTGCAGACAGAATACTGTATACATAATAAATAAATAAATAAATCTTAAAAAAAATAAGATTCATATGTGAATTCAAAATCCTCAAGTGGGATGAGACAGTTTATGCTGGAGCCAAATATGAATGATCATGGCCAAAGAGCATGGATTTAGGTCAAATTCATGTTCAAACATGGTAAGAATTTGATGAAGTTCTTCTAATAACAGCTCTTCCAGACTGGCACCCACCATCTTTGATCATTCTCTCCTAATACTTCGCCCTTATCACTAGAGTGTAAAATCTCCTTTACTATTTTTCTGTTTGTAATTCATGTGTTCACAATTAGGTGTAGCAAGTTTACTTGGGAGCACCAGTCCCCAAATCATGACATAGAGACTTATTATTAATTATGAATGATCAACCTTAGCTTAAGTTTGTTTCTAGTTTGCTTTTTCTTTCTAACGTAAATTAATCCATTACTATTCATCTATGTGCTGCCCTGAAGCTCGGTCACCTCATCTATGTACTATCCATCCTGCTTTCCTTCTTCCTCCATGTCTGGATGGATGGCTTCTGGCTGACTCCCCTTTTCTCTCTGCCTGCCAGCCCCGCTATCCCTCCTCTGCCTAGCTAATAGCCATTCTGCTTTTTATTACACTAATCAGGTACCTTAGGCAGGCAAGGTGAAACAGTAACATACCCTTATGTAGTTAAACAAATGAAGCACAAGCAAAAAGCAACACATCCTTACCTAGTGAAACAAATATTCTATTTCACAACAGATTGTTCACAAGAAGCCTGCCCTCAATAACAATGACAGTCCATAGTAATTGGCTGGGCAGTTAGGAATAAAAAGTCCCCAAAGAAACCTCAGCAGTTCCATTTGTCACTAGAAGGCAGAAATGCCTTTTAGCCACTTGGCAGACTCATCCTTGCTAGAGGCCAGAGATGCTAGAAGTATTTGGGGCCTAATTTATGATCTGGTTCCCTAACTGATTTTAGAGTTACCTCTTTGGAGCTGGAAATGTTTTAGTACCCACAAAGGCTCTTTATGGGGAAATTCTTTCAGGTCAAGAGAATGAACTCAATAGCCTCGGTAGAGACCTAGCCTTACAGGATGCCAAAAAGAGGAGCCACTCTCAGGATGGAGCATGATATTAAGTTGTGCCAGAGAGCAAATATGTTTTCTTACTTTCCCTTTCTCTCTAATTCGTTCTCTCACTCTAATGTGACTGGTTGTTCACAATCTCTGACTTCTGCACTGCCTCCAACTATGTAACTTTCTCCTTCTTTCCTTTAGTCCCTTCCCCCTCCAGATAGCTGCTGAGATTTGTAGCTGACCTGCCCTGGAGGCATCTTTCTTTTAAACTAATAAAATTATTCTACAACTTCCCTTTCCATATATTTTTAGTTTATTTTGTTACTGTGTCTAGGAATGCCAGAAATAACCCAAATTTCTCCTGTGCCATCAACATGATCACTCTCAAGTTGTATGCCTTCAGTATTTACTTGATATCTCCATAATGGTTCAATTTAAGGGCAATGTGGCTCTTATCCTAACCTGTAAGGATATTGTACCATCTTCCACAAGAGGCAAATTCAGAGATCATCTGACAAGCTGAAAGCACATTTAAGTGGTGTTAGGCCAAATGATCACATATAATTGCTACCATTGTTGAGGTTCTTCAAAATACCCATGCACACTGTCATGTTCAAAAACGGAAAGGAGAAAAAAGGAAGGGGGCAGGGAGGAGAGGGAATACAGAAGTGTGAAAGAACTTGACCACTTCAGAAATGAAGGGGCTTATCTGATGTGATTGTATTGTATTTGAAGAGAGAAGTTTATCCTGGTGTGGCATTGAGACTTATACTGCACTGAGTTATGAGGTCATTATGTTTCATAAATTAGTATACAAGTGTGAATAGACACAGACATAAGCATATAATCCAAGCAACTAAGCATGACCAAAACTGACTTAAAACTTATATTTTTGTATTAAAAAATTAGGGTAGCTCTTATAATTGCATACATGTATATAATATATCCCTCTTGCCACTCCCTGTCCTATTCCACTTTCTGTTGCTATGACAATCACAAAGACAAAAACAACTCCACCAACTCAAGATAGGAACCTGGAGGCAAGACCTGAAGCAGAAACCAAAGTGAAATGTTGTTCACTGGCTTGTTTGACTTGACTTTCTTGACTTGGCTTCGTGTCCAGGAATGGTTCTGCACATAGAAGCTGGTCCCTTCCACATCAACCACCAAACAAGAAAATATCCTACAAACATGCCAACAGGTCAATCTGAAGAACACAATTTCTTCTTCTAGGTTTGTCCAAGTTTGTGTCAAGTGAACAAAAACTATCTAAGACAGCTCCTCATCTTCCCTTACCTGCCTCCTAGCTCTGTCAAACCTCCTTCCCAAACTGATGACTTTTGGTCTTAATTGGAGACTCATTTATCTTAACCAAGGTTGTCAGTGTAACTATTAGATTGAATCTATCCAATGAAACCTGGTAATGTCACTGTTAAAACCCCTTAGGAGGTCTTCTGCTTCCTGTTTTACTTCCCTTTCTTCTTCACAAAAGAAAATTGTCTTCCATATTAGTGTTACCACTATCATGTGCTGAATTATAAGTGTGTATTATCTACTCTGTGTATTATCTATCTAAATATTTTATATGCTTTTCAATCAATTCCCCAATGAGTGTGTGAGGTATGTGTCAAAACAACAACAAACCTCCTAGTCTTATGTAAAACTAAATTGAGGCTGAGGGTGTGTAGAAAACTTGCCTAAGACAATACAAATGGAGAAGGGATTATGAATTGACTCTAAGTTCTTTTCAACATGTTTGGCATATTACTCAAGATCTTTCTTTAAGACAGAACAAATAAATCCTTGCTCTGATAGCACCAGATTGCAAATGAGTCTATTTTTCCAATCAGAAATCAACATGTGGCTTTCCCTCCAAGAAACCTACCTCTCTTGGTTGAAATCTAAGTATTACGATTCAAGGGGAAAGAGCATCGTCTGGTTCTGATACTGGGCACAGGTATGTCTGCTCCTGTGGTGAGGTCAGAGGCTCATGCTGAGATGCTTAGAAATAGCAATCACTGTACCTGCATCTGAATTGGAATTCTTACCTAGAGCTCAGCTCAGTGCTGATGTGTGAAGCATCAGAAGTATATCTTCCCATCAGCTTTCACTCTGCAAGTTTTCATCGAATATGCAAGGAGTTTCTTTAGTGCTCAGGAAATTCAAATTTGGATACTTTGGGAACATGGGGGAGATGTGAAATATCTACCAACCTCACTGTTAGGCAATACTGAAGGCAAATAATGCTAAAGAGTTCTGATTAAAAAAAAAAATTGGGACCATCTCCTTCCCAGTCTTGCTGCAGTTGGTGAGCTCCCATTAGCTCAGATAAACTGCTTCAGTTCATGAACCCCTCATGCTCTTGACCTCTTTGCTCATAGTCTCATTCCTTCTACTCTTCACCTGGACCTTGGGAGCTCAGTCCAGTGCTCTGATGTGGGACTCTGCCTCTGTTTCTACCTATTGCTGGATGAAGGTTTCATGGTGATATTTAAGATAGGACCAAGCTAGTCCCTCTGAATGTAATTGACAGTTGTATGGCTGGGGCAGACTGAGGAGCCACTTGCAGTGGCACTGAGATTTGTCTCTGCTGCATGTACTGGCTTTTTGGAATCTATTCTCTTTGGATGTATACCTTGTTTAGCCTAGTTGTAGTGGGGAGGGCCTTGGACCTTCCACAGGGCAAGGCGCCTTGGCCTTGCCCTCTCTTAGGATTGGAGGGGTTGGGTAGGAGGGTATGTGAAGGGAATGGGAGGAGGGGAGGGAGTGGGAATTTGTATTGGTTTTTTTTTAAAAAAATCTAATAAAAAATGAGCCAGACAATTTGTTAAGTCAGGAATGTGCATTTTTGATTAGAAAAGAGAAGAGAAGAAGGATTCGTTAACGGAATGAAAAGAAACCATCAGCGAAACTAAAAAGTAACAAAACATGAATTGTTTATGGATTATCACTACTTACTGGCAAGAAGGTGCTTTGCTTCTTTTCTTCTCTGTGATTAAACACACAAGCAAGAGCAACAGAAAGGAAAAGGTATAAAGTTAATATGTTTTATTGCCATTAGTTAATAAATAAACTGGTTTTGGCAAATGGTTTAACAGATTATAGACAGGCTGGAAAAGATATATAGAGAGAGTAGGTGGAGTGAAGGAGAGATGCCATGTAGCCACTGAGGGAGAAAGGCCACCGCATTCCTGTACTAGTTAACCATGAGCCTTGTGCTAAAATACAAAATAATGGAAATGGGTTAATTTAAAAAACATAAGAGCTAGCTAGCAACATGCTTAAATGATTGACCAAGCAGTGTTTTAATCAATACAGTTTCTGTGTGGTTATTTTGGGTCTGGCCAGCCAGGAACAAACCAGCAGCCTCCTTCTACACAAAGTGACAGATAGAGCTTGAAGCAGCTGAGCACATCACACCCACTGTCAAGAAAGAGAGAAGAATGGATGTGTGCTGCTTAGCTTCCTCCTCCACTTACACAGTCAAGGATTCCAGGCGAGGAATGCCACCACCCACAGTGGGGTAAGTGTTCAGACATCAATTAATGCAATAAAGATAACCCCAAAGGGCATGCCTGGGGCCCATCTCTCAAGCAACTCTAGGATACTGTCATGTTGAAGATTAACAGAAACAATAGGAAAAGGAAGCCAATTTGAAAAGGAAGACTAGGAAGGAAGATCATGGCACCAGGCTAAAGAGTTTTTGTAAATAGCTGAGTGATAGGAGAGACTACTCTAGAACATGAGGATGAACTGGTATGACCATGTATGTGCTCAGCAAACCAGAATAAATCACCACTGGGGATTGATTGGGAGAATAAATCACTAGAAACCAAGAGATCACAAAGCAGTGAGAAAAATGGACCAGGCCGATTGCTTGAGTGACTAGATTTGATCAGTGACCATACAGATGAGGTAATTAGGCCAATAAGACAGCAGTTGAGAAAAAACAGTTTTGAGATAGGAGCAAACATTACAGTGACATGTCGGGTTTCTGTCCTGCCTGGTTCCCACAATCATTAAGTCCCAAAGAAATTACAGAGAGGTCTACATTAACTATAAACTGATTGGCCCATTACCTCAGGTTTCTTATTAACTCTTATAATGTATATTAACCCATTATTCTAGCATATGTTAGCCACAAGGCTCAGTACCTTTTTTCAGTGGGGCAGTCATATCTTGCTTTTTCTGTGGCTGGGTCATTATTGCAGACTAGGACTTCCTTCTTCCAGAATTCTCCTGTTCTCATTGACCCACCTCTACTTTCTGTCTGGTTGTCCCACTTATACTTCCTGCCTGGCTACTGGCCAATCAGCATTTATTTAAAATATAATTGACAGAATACAGACCATGGTCCCACACCAGAGACAGAGAATGGGATATAGCTCAGTGGATAAAGTACTTGTTTTACAGGCATAAGGACTTGAGATGGCAGAGACTCCCATACTTGCAATCCATATCTGGCAAGGTCAAGTGGGTAGATAACTGTAACTTGCTGTCTAGTCAGTCTAGCATAGTCACCGACCGCCAAGGTGACGGATACTGTTCTACCTGAGGTGACTTCCAGCTGCAATGCATTTACATATTTGCACATACCTAAGCACAAGAAACAAGAATAACACTGACATTTTGATATCCAAAGTCAGAACAGAGGGATATCATGTATAGACACAATCGTATTGGAGGATGCAATAAGAATGAAAGCTATGTTTTGGTTTTAGTTTTAAGGTTAGCAACAGGAGTATACAAAAGTAGAATCAGATAGCAAGAAATATGACTGAAGGTCTCAGGAGGCACAGATCCCTGTGTACCCAGAAGTCATCAAAGAATTCAGAGGATTACATGAAGAAATAGCAAGTTGATGTAAGAAGTCTTAGGGACTTGTGTCTGAAAGACATAAGAAGAAAACATTTGACAATGAGAGCAATCTTAGCAGTGGGATGAGAAGCCCAAGTAAAACAAGGAGTCAATGAAAGAAATAAATCAAAGGGATTTTTCAAAAGCTGGCTAGGAAACAAAAATGTCAGAGATGAACCAAATAAGTTTTACATTTAGCTGAATAATAAGCATAGAAAGTAAACTATTATTGACTCTATTAGTCAGCTTTTTTTAAAAAAAATCACTGTGGCAATATGCCTGATAACAGTGGAAAAAGAAAAAAAGTAAATTTTGCTCACAATTTTGAAAACTTTTATTCAAGTTCCAATAACTTTGCCATTTGGGGCCTGAGTGAGGCAGAATATTATGGTGTTATAAGTCACTAAATGAAGGGGGCACATTCAGGGACAGACTTTCATCTCAATTTGTTATTAAAATATCTTTAGTTATTTTCAGGAAATCTAAAGAAAAGTTAACATGTCCATGGCCTTTCTTGACCACCATCTGTATGAGGGTCAGGATACAAATTGAGCAGATCCAAAAGTGTTCCTGTCAAGTGTTTCAGCCATTTCAAAATAGGCTTCATAAATTGAGCTGTGCATGTCCAAATATGAGTTAGCCATCTTCTCTTTCTGACCTATGATCTTAAGGAATCATACTCAAAGATGCTGTGCCCTAAAATATGTATAAGATTCCAGAATAAAAGATCTGCAGTTCATTTGTTGATGATCAAGGCTACATTGGACATAATTTCTGTGCTTTCTCTGCTGCAAGAAAGGGTTTTTAAAAAGCTTTCTACTATTATTTAGTTACGTTTATTTTTGATTTTTCCTTAACATGGTGTTCCATTTGATTATAATGGAATCATAGGGCATATTGTGAAGTTATTGGCAAATTAATTCATTGATAAAAGTAATATAATCCAATCAACTGTCAATGCACATGGCTGATAATCAAGCAGCTTTCTGTCCACTGTCTAATCTCCTTACCACTTTCATTTCCTTATTTTATTTCTCATGAGAAATTATATTTTGAAGAACTGACTGTACCACTTCATGAATATTTTTTCCTTTGTGTTAACACATAATGTCCTCAAATATTACTAAAATTCCAATGTCTCAATTTTTAGATTAGGATGTCAAGCTGTAGGTGAATTTTAACCTCTCTTTCATAGTCTTATGTTTCCACTTTCTAAAATATTTATATAACTCCCTCTATTTTCTTTTTTTCTTTGCCCCTTTTCTTTCCAAATCACAGATGATGACATAGTGTCAAACTTCATACTGGAAATAGAAACAACACCCAGTGCCCTTCAAATTTCCACTTCCTAGTCTGTCCCATCATTTGGACTTGCTGCCAAACTTCTCCCTCTCCTCCAGCTGAGATAAAATATGTGCTCTGATTTTGACAGACTTGCTAGGCAATATGAAAGTAACAGAAGTCAAAGATAAATTTCTAATTGAGCCATTGAATAGTCAATGGAAGTGTTGTATAATTGATGGAACATTATCACACCCTGTATTTATGTTCTCTGCTGATGTACTTTATTTTCTTTACAATGCTCATTGTTGTATAAAAATACCCTTGTTATGATGTTTGTTTTTAATAGGCATTATCTCTTTTCAATTATAAAGTCTCCAGCAGAGCGCTTGCCTCTCTTATTCCTTGATGCTTCTTAAGGAACTAAACAATGTTTCAACAGAAAAGGACATTTTTTTCAAGCATTTATAAAATAAAAAAGCAGAAAAAGATTATTCATTTCTCTTAGTTGAGAATGGCACCTGAGAGGATACACTCTGAGTAAGGCTACAGTAATAGGGTTGCAGATTGTTTTGCCTATGTTTATGACTACACCCTACTCCGTGGGTTTTTCCTATCAATCCAATGCCTAACACATAATGGATACTTACTGTTTCATTAAGTAACTATAACAAACAAGGGAAGCAAATTTTGGATGAGGCAAGTATTAAAGCATCTAGATAAATGTTCAGCAATAACATACAATAAGTTCCATGTGCTGAGGCATGGTGTCACACGGAGGTAAAGGCAGGAAGATAGGAAGTTCAAGGCCATGATTTGCTACATACTTCAAAGCTTGCCTTATGGCCCTGTCTCAAAAGATGGAGAGAGAGAGAGAGAGAGAGAGAGAGAGAGAGAGAGAGAGAGAGAGAAAGAAAGGCAAGGACAAGACAAAACTAAAATAAATAACAAATATTATGGGTTAACTATAAAATCCCAGCCTCATTAGCAAGTGAATTACCCTGAACATGCACACACAAACATATACACACACACACACACATACAAAAACACAGAGAGAGAGAATAAAAATAAATGTATACATGAATAAGTTTCAACATCAAGAAGAATAAATTTACAAAGATTTAAAGAGGTCATCTGTCTTAGGATTCTTTGTTGTCGTCAACCAAGGTCACCTAATGTGAGTTAAGAAGCCACAGATTAAGAAATTAAAAATTAATAAATGCACATTTTTTCCGTTAGCTTTATATAGGTCCCTGAGTCTCATTTATAGCCACCCAATTAAATAGAATGATGGTTCTGTGGTGTCAGTCTCCCTATGATCATCCTCAGGATGAAGGACTATGTGCAGTGTTTAGGTATATTAGCAGCAAGGCTGGATTTTACACATGTCTACACAAGCAATGACAGTAACTAGCACGTGGCGATGAAGCACTGGCCAGAAAGAATGAATAACCCCTTGTCAAAGATGAACCTGCCATAGAACAAAATTTCAGGTCTGCCAGAGAAAAATGGAAAGAGAGCATACATGCATGCAACATTGTCAGAAAGAGAGTTCTAAGCATGTTGCAATGTTATCCTGATATTAAATAGAAGTCATTTGAACAACAAACATCAACTGGCTAAAACAGGCTTTGGGGATTGTTTTGGCCTGTCACCTATCATGAACTAGATGGTGTTTTCCCCCTAAATCATATTCGCCCTCTCCTCCAACACGATTATATTCAAGGTAAAAATTTTGAGAACTAATTAGGGTTATATTAGGTCCTGCAAGTATGGCATTTAGAAATGGAGTCATGGCCATTTAAAAACTGAAGGAAAGATTTTTTTTATGTCTTTCTATCTCTATTTATTGCCACCTATCTAATCATATATCAACTTTCTTTTCCTTCAAGAAGACATCTATCTGCAATATAAGAAATGGTTCTTAGGACAGTATCTTGGTTCAAGAAGATGGAAACTTCTCTGTGTATGACAGTGAGTTTGCTGTTGTTTGAGCAATTCTAGCCTGTGGCAGGTTATTATGGGAAACCAAACTTATTAAGATGTATCTTTCAAAATTCTTTCTCTGCCTTTTACAGATACATACATGTTGAAGGAATGGCTTCTGTTTGTCTGAGATTGTGTTCTACAGTGTTAGAGATAAAGATGACCCCTCTGTAGTTATAATGGAGTCAAACATGCCACGGCTCAAAAAAACAAACAAACAAACAAAAACAAAAAAAAAAACGAGTTAGAAGTTGTTATAGCACAACCAGAAAATGACAGCTCTAAGGCTGAATGAATAATCAGGTACAACATAAAGATTAAGATGTAGCCAATCCTGTCCGGATGATAAGCAAACGGACCTAAAAGGAAATTATTTAAGAAATATTATGTAGAGTGATAAACTGCACAGTGGAGATGGGAGGAGTACCAGGTTTGGGTCTCTAGAGGGTCTCCACTGTACTCCAAATAAATCAGCATTAAACCCAGAGCCTGAAAATTATGTACAAAAAAGAGGTTGCAGTCAGTGGTCATGTGTCTTTACATGTCTTGCTCTTCACAGTAAATATGTTTGGGATAAGGAACGAGATAGGAAGTTTCAATTCTCCAATAGGTGCTCCAGATGGGAAGAGAAGGAGGGGGTTTGTGGAGATAGAGTATAAATTAATTATACATGTCCAGAGGCATGATAAGGTGGTAATTTACTGGGGGCTGAGGAGTCCATAGATTTTCAATGGAAAGTGGTTAATTTTTCAGAATATATTTGGCTGTTATATAGTTGTGAAAAGCTTGGGCAAAGAGCTACAAAGAGAAGACAAATTAAAAAAACTAAAGTCTTGGTATCAGTAACAAGCTCTGCTTTGTTGACAAGTAGAGGTAGGCGGGATCTTTCTCTAGTAAAAAGATATTTTATTGTATCTCTTAGTGGATGTTTCTACCACAACAAATAGTTCTCCAAAACAGTTGACATTCAGAGACATTTGTTCAGTAGAGTTATGGCTAACCCACATTTTGTGAAATGTGTTGCTTTGTGACAGGGAAGGAGGTGAAGACCAGGACTGTGAGGGTAAAGAGCTTCCCACAGGGAAGTTTAGGTAGAGAACTTAGTTTTGAAAAGATATAAGTTACAATGTTTAAATTTGCTGAGGAAACATATTAAATGGACTGCCAACCCAGATACCAGGTGATAAATCTTTGATAAAATGCATCCTCACCTCATTCCCTAGAGCTGCATAACAGTCAGCTGAGTATATAAAAGACGGCCCTGTCTTCTGTCCAGAAAGAAAGAAAGACTATGTACAAAGTCTCAGGGATAAAACTGAATTTTAGAATTAAAGAATAGAAAGTAGTAGGGAGTAGGTGACTTTGTGGGATGCTAGATAGTGCAGGGGAGGTGTATGGGGAATGGGAAGAGATGAACTACGAGGGGAGGCATAGATTATACAGAACCATAGAAACCTCGATTCAGGTAATGAAATACATCACAAGTTCTCATAATTACTTTAAAACCTACTAATGGTGTCCTGAAAACAGTACTTGATTTATCCCTGGCAATGCCATCATTTGATATGTATGATGCATGTCCCATCGTGTAGATAAACATAGGGAGAAAACATTCATTATTTAAATTTCTTTGGTTGTCCTGTCTCAGCTATGTTCAAACTCTTTTAAAATCTGGCCACTATTTCTAGTTGCTGAATCCTAGAAAATGTTTCACCACTGGACTCATGACTGAGTTTTGTGGAGCACGTCTCCATGCAGACAAGACCCTCAAAGCTTGCTAGGGATAGGAGGCAAAAAAGCACTGAAGAAGGTCCCTTTCATGACAGCCAGAGATTATAATAGTATATAATTGTATGCAAGCAGTAGGAATAGATAATCTGTTTAGCCTTTACAATGAACTACTCTTTGTTTTAAATTTTTTATAGATGTTAGTTAAGTTTTCAGAATTACCCATGAGATCATAATGATAATCTTCCATCTTCCATGTCTAGATACTGTGCAGGCAAGCATTCACCCATAGTCATCATGCATTGCAAGGTCAAAAGAAGTCTTCTAATTCTTGAGTCCACAATTCATGCCCGAGCAACCCAAGATCCCAAGATGAGAAAAAATTCAAAACTATACACAGAAAGAGGCAGGGAAGGTTGTTCCAAAACATTGATCCTGTCTCCTTTTTTTATCCTTGTTATAATCTGTGTCTGCTACTTTGTATTGTGCGTGTATCAAAAATAAAATAATGAATATGATTAGGGTTGTAGAATTATAAAGCACAAAATAAACGAAACACTTTGGAACAACTAAATACCAGGAGCTTAATGTAGACCTGGTACCGGATGAGGTGAGATGAGCAGTTTCTGTTTCTTCAGTGCCTGTATTCTGGTTCATGAGATCTGGAGCAGGGGGTAACTTGACTGGGATTTGGTTTTGCAAAGAGCATTCTAAAAACTTTGTGAAAAGACAATAGTCACCTCAACATTGATGGCACTTGACTGAGACTACTAGAAGTGACTGGATTGGCTTAAAGGAATGGGGAATAACAAGCATGAAGAACGATGGATAGGATCTAAGTAACTGAACACTGCATATGAGAAGTCTTGAAATCAGATCCAGAGTCCCTGCCACTCCACAATGATAGAAGCCATGAGTGAATACTTCTCATTTAATCTAAGAGAAACAGGAATGTAAAACTTTAATTGAAGTTGCCTGTTTCTGTTTCAGATAAGCACTGGGTGGACTTTGTGTTTCTCTAATATCCTAAGCCTCCTTCCCTTTAGAATTCAATATGAAAGCCAGCACATAAAAGCCTCAGAGACTGCTGCACTTACACACACACACACACACACACACACACACACACACACACACACCTTGAAATCCTGGGGACTTCTAATTTTGACCCAGTGGTCATAGGTATCTTAAATCCACTCCTTTTTAGGATAGGAGGGTCAACATTTTTCATAGTTCAGTGCCTCGCTTGGTAAACTGGTTTCATCAAAAACATAACGCATCAGCTGGAGTCGACATGTGAACACAGCTATCCAGAGAGCGACTGCTTTCCGAGGACCGAAATAGCGTTTGCATAATGCACTTGCTCAGGCTAGAGAGTTTTCACTTGTTCACCTCGCATTCATCCTGCACCATCTCTCTCCATGTCCTCTGAGATTCTGCCAAGCACAGAAACTAACCTTAGTGAGGCTTCTAAGAGCAGATTTGGAAAGATGTCATTGTTTTCAGGGAAGACACATTGCAGCAAGACTCCTTACAGAAGACAAGTATGAGCAAAGAATCCACTTTCATCCCTAAGGCCTGGGATTCCACTTTGATACAACGAGCACATTCCGTATCAAGAAAAAAAAATTCACTAAGCCAAACGCATCCAGTCCAAGCCCAGACACATTTCACATGTTAGAATGTGAATCTATTATCTGTAATAACCTTTTGAATCTTCATTTCTTATGGCTGCAACAGTAATGGTGATTTTCCCCACTCAGTTCCTAACTAATGCCACATTTATTAGTGCCATTACTGGGGTAATAGCCGGTGGAAAAGAATGGAGGTATTTTATTTCTCATCTTTCATTCACTCCCCTTGATGGTGAACACAGAGCACAATTAAAAGAACATTTTTATGTGCCAGAGAGGACAATGCATCTGCAGGACCCCTTCAGTGAACAAACAGCACTGAACAGTGACCTTCTCCTTCATCAGAAAAATCTTCCCCAAGGCTCGTTTGCATTTCGTGATATTACACTTCTGGGAACTCCAGAATTGGCCAGGTTTTAAGATTAGGATTCAGCTTCCGGGCATTCATCACTAGGTACCTGCGTTAGCAATGTTCTGCTGTGTCCAGAAAGTCCCAGCCATTGGGAGAGAAGGAGGAAGAGTTAGAGTCCTGAGCCAAACACTGATTGATGAAATGCTTTTAAAAATTTCCCCCACAAATGGTCATAATAACAGTAAAGAAAATTTTACAAAATAAGTAGAAATGTCATCAACCACTCTTCAAGTGATGCTCTTCCCCTCTGCACCATCACTGTGATCAAGCCTGACTGTTTCTGGCTGCATAGACATAGATGGATTTGGGGCAAATTGGAGATTTATTCTTTTGTGTGGTTGTATCAGAATGGTTGCTTTGAGGATACAGGGATGCTGATAGACTTGGATTAGGGAGGAGTGATAAAGAAAAGACTGGGTTAGTTTCTTTGTAAGCACTAAATTATCCTGCGGCTCAGACTTGGAAGAAGCTAGAAGGGTTGATACAAAAAGTCCCATAAGTGTTAAGTACAAACCAGATGACCAGGAGATTGCTAGAGAAGAGTGGAAGTGAAAGGATTTGCACACAAGCACACAAGTCTTAAAAAGAGAAACGTTTCTATCACCTATGCATTTCTCTGTTCATTAATATTGTAACCTCAAAAATGTAACTTGACCTGAGTTTCTGGATCCTGATCAATAATAAAACCTCCTAAGTTGCAGAGTGATTGTGCTAATTAAATATGGCACTCGTGTAAGAAGGCTAAGCCTTGGGTCTAGAACATGGTGAGCATTTAATGAATGCCAGAGCCCATCATTATCATGATCAACATTACAATAATGCATTCAAAGGAACTCTACATCAGAGTGGACGTGAAGGAGAAAGGAGAGAAAGGATAATGACAATGGAGACAAAAAGGCTAGAGAGGGAAACACAGTACATTTAAACAATATGAACATGACCCCATGAAGATTATCAACATTGTGGCACTGATCCAGACCTCTTGATAGATTCTTTTACTCATCCAGTTTCCCCAGACCTTAGAGGTCATGTATAAAAATAATTTTTAAGATAGGATTTCTGTCTCTCAGATTCTATTTCCATCTTCAGAATCAATAGGGAGTGAAGCACTAAGAGGTTCCAGGAAGTCTCATCTCCAAGCATCTCTAAGTCAACAGCTCATCATTATGAGAGTCGTGGTTATATTGACATTTCATGTAGTGAGAAACACTCAGAAGGGAAGAGATGCCCAGCCCTTCATTCATCACAGGGGGTAAAAGGGAGGCTTCAAATACAGTTAAAGACATAATGAACTAGAAAGACTCAGCTTTGGAAGGAGAGAGAAAAGAATTCTCTGCCAGTATGACATCGTGCCTCTCTGAGAAAATTCCATCACTTCGAAAGTGTCCATTCTTTGTGTGTAAAGCAGAATATATTAAAACAGAGAAAAAATATGGACCTGATACATTAGATTTCTTTTTGCTGTTTATTCTCATTGTTGTTTGTTTTATCTTTTGTTTGTTTCTGCTGATATGATAAGATGCTCTGCTAAGGCAAGACAAGGGGAAGGGGTTTACTCTGGCACACAGGTGGAGGACACAGTCCATTTTGGAAAAGAACTCATGGAAACAGGAGATTGAAAGAGTTGATCTCATTGAGTCCTCAGTCAAGAATCAAGCAATGAAGAAGGCAGCTGCTGTTTCCTTTCCCAATTTTTACCATCCAGGGTCCCATAGCTGAGAGCAACCCAGAATTAAGATAGGTCTTCCCATTACAATTAATATAATGGAGTAACTCAACACCCACAGGTATGCATACAAGATCGCTCTCTCTCCTCCTTCTCCTCCTCCTCTGATGGGATACACGGATTTATTAAAAGACCAAGACCAAGGCCAAGGTACACACAGATTACAATACCCAAAAAGAGCTCCCTCTTTGAAGTACGCAGGTCGGCGATCCGCGCAGAGAGAGTGCTCCCCACCTGAGTTTTCCATTTTATACCCCCCCTGGGACCTGGTGACCTGGCCCCATTAATTAATTAGAGGGGTGGCAGCGGGGTGTGGTCACAGGCTGGGATGGTGAAGACCACACCCCTTTACTCCTCCTCCTCCTCTTCCTCCTCCTCCTCCTCCTCCTTCTTCCTCCTCCTCCTCCTCCTCCTTCTTCTTCTTCTTGGAGGAAGGCCTGCTTTGTTGGTTCTTGGCTGCCCAGCTAGCTTACCCCAAAATAATCACACAGACATCATATTGATTAAAACATTGCTTGGCCTATTAGCTCTAGCTTCTTATTGGCTGACTCTTACATATTAATTTAACCCATCTCCATTAATCTATGTATCGCCAAGTAGCAGTGGCTTACTGGCAAAGTTTTAGCATGCCTTATTCTGGTGATGGCTCCATGGCATCTCCCTGACTCTGCTTTCTTTCTCCCAGCATTCAGCTTAGTTTCCCCTGCCTAGCTCTGTTCCCTTATAGCTCTGCTATAGGCCCAAACCAGTTCTTTATTCTTTAATCACAGCACACAGATGGAAATACCACATCAGTCTCCCTTTCTCTCTCCCTAGTATTTCCAGACTGTTGAGTTGACAGTTTACGGTAAGCATCACAAGCTCTATCAGGATCAGACAGGAATAAATTCTGTCATTTTATTGCAGCTTGTAGCTGCATAGAATGGAAAGATATTCACACAAATGATCCCTGCTTTGTTCCACTTGCTGCTCTGAAAATCATGGCAAACAAAGTGGCTTAAAACATTGCAAATGTATTTTCTTTTAATTCAAGAGGGTCACTCAACAAGTACAAGATGTTAGGAGGGCTACTCATTCTGCAGCTCTGGTGAGAATCTGTTGCAGTGTCTTTCCTCATTCTGGATGTGGTCTGTACCCCTACACAATGGCTCCACTCTGCATTGTCTCAAGCAGTTTCTTCCACCTTTTTGTACCTATGTCTGAAATTAAGTTTCCTTTGCCCCCCCCCAATTAAGGTGATACTTACAATTAAGTTTGAATTTCAGAACAATCTTCAGAGATCAAGGTCCTTAATTTAATTTTACTTGGTCTGTCCTGTTAGTCACACATGGTAACATTCATAGACACTGGAGACTGAACATGGGCATCTGGGTGGGTCATTATTCAGTCTAGCATACAGATGCATTGACTGTGTATTGACTTCTCTAGTGAGGGAAACCCAGAGCCAACGTGCAACATACAACTAGTGATCTAGCATATAGAACTGAGCAGATACGTGAATTGTGGGGTGATAAGAGAACTGTCAACCCATGTGTAGCTTAACTTTATGGAGACTTTGAGGAGGCCAGATTTGGAAAGCCTAAGATGTGGCTGATGGATGTTATTAAGTGGAAAATGAGCTTTAGTTTCCATGAAATACACCAACAAGAGCTCAGGGCCAACAGTTAATCTCCCAAACTCCTGTACCTCTGAGTGTCTAATCTGTGCAGTGACTGGCAGTTGTGTCCTAAGTAAGGCCATCACCATAGTGAGACTAATGCCTCGGCCCTCTCTTAAAGACACAGACATAAATGTTACAGCTAATCAACAGCCAGAATTGAACTTTAGGAGAAGGCAACCCAAGGAAGATTAAGATTCTTTATATAGAGACTATTAGAAATGAAAAACAAAAGAGCAGGTGATAAAAGCCAGCATAAACTGCCAGGTTTGGTGAACTCAGCTAGCATTTCAGGTTTACAGGAATTCATTTCACAGCTGTCGATCCTTTGACTCCTGATACTGAGTGTCAGATTGACACAGAAAGCAGGGTGTTTTAAACCATGAAGTTTTGCATTGTCTAGCCATCTCTTTACTGGAGCTCAGAGGGTCTTTTGTTAATGGTTGCATGACTTTCCACACCAATTATGTCTCAGTAATTCTTGCTAGCCTTTTTCTTTTCTTATTTATTTTTTCTTTCTTGTTTTATTTCTTTTCATTTTTTGTAAATATTCCATTTTCAATTTCATGAACTTGTACTTTTTCACATGAGCAGTAGTTCTAGCAACATGGGTTCTGCTGTTCTGGCTACTGTATATCCACTCTGAAGATTAAGAGTGCTGGTGCTGCTCAAAATGCTCCAGGTCAGTGATAAAATCTGGCAAAGAAGGGTGTGATAGGGAAAGGTTTTAGCATTATGCCTTCCATATAATTAAGAGATGGGGGAAGGATAATGGATTGATATTTTCATTGTTTGTAATTTTATGTTCGATGTCTGTTCCCATTGTATATAGCTATACTAGAATTAGATTGATCTTATTTAGACAAAAGGGGAGATGATGGGGAAAGGTTTTAGCCTATCAGGCCAATAGTCCCGCCCCGCCATTAGCCATTAGCTAATTATTCTGGGTTGGACCATTAGGTCCCGATAAGGTATAAAAGACTGAGTCCACATGGGGGCTCTCTCTCTCTCTCTCTCTCTCTCTCTGGCTCTTGGGTTGGCACACATCTTCGGAGAAGCGCGGGATCCAGGATCTGGTATTGTAAATCTGTTTGTATTCTTTACCCCTATTAAAGTATATATCTTAAATATAGCTGGCTTGGGCGATAATTTATTAAATTCTACAAGGGTGCCATCACTTTGAAGGGTTTCCTTGGGATCAAAGCTTGAAAATCTCCACAACATGTGACCTTCCTTGGCTTGGAATCATTCTATTTCCTGAGAGCACTCTGTCTCTAAGTCAACAGAAATGTGCAATGAAAGAAAGATATGGCGCTATACAGAAAGAGGATGCTGCGCTTAGACACCTCATTTTTCTACCTTCTCTGCCTTTGACTAACAGACATATTCTGCAATTCGTTTAACTAACGTTTAAGTTGTCTGGTCACCCAAACCTACCGCGTTTTGTTTTTCTTTTTATAACTGATTGTTTGGAGGATACACATCTATTGTCTTAAATGCAAACCATGCAGAAAAATAAGGAAAGGAACCAAAACAACACACACTTTGTTAGATGGAGTAACTATTCTTAACACTTTGGTAAAAATTCTCTCAGGTTTTCTCTATGTCAATAGCGTATGTGAACACAATTTTAAGTACAATTGTTTATCTCCCCCTGCCTTTGCTACTTGGTAATGTCTCCTAGATGAATAACAACTTTCACTATGAGTACCTAGAGTCTATGACTCTGTGTAAGTTACTGTTGATGATTCACATAGTTTGCATTTTTAACTGCTTCAATACAGTATATCAGATTAGTATTTCATGTGCATTCTTCTTTTGCCCTTTTACAGCTAACCATGAAATTATAAATATAATGACATGGCCCATTTCTACTTTGCTAGATGCTCATTGACTTTGCTGACAAAGAAACAAGAGCACAGCCTCTTATGTTTTCTGTTTCCCTCGCATTGCATTCCCCTCTGAATGAATGAACCTGCAGTTGCTAAGAACTACCTGGCCCCAAAATTTAGACCAAATATTACATGGTTTGGGAAGCCTGTTCATCTAGTGTGGAAATTGAATCTCTTCTTCCTTTGTTATCAGGAAGTCCTTCTGCATTTATCTACTGTAGATCCTTTCACATGCACAGAACATATTCTGTGCATTTGGCTCATACAAAGTTGCTGGTTCTTCAAGCACAAAGATCTCTGGAAATCAAGCATGGAAGACCATGAGAATATCCTAAACTCTTGTTTCCAATTAGCCAGACTCAAATATTTGACTCTGTCATTTACTAGCCACGTCCTGCTGAGCAAACTAATTACTCTAGGTTTTCATTTGCACAGCTATATAACAGTGACAGATACAGCATCTACTTCACAGTACAGGCATGAGAACTTATTTAAAACAATATGTGTACTTTGTGGTAATAATAAATATGTAGCCAATGCCCCTGAATAATCACTTTGTGTCAAGGTTAGTTTGGATCACAATTGGTACCTTTTATACTTAAAATCAGTGAAGATTTTTCAAAGGTCTAATTTTTTTATTCTAATGCAGTTTCAATGAGTAGACAATTTTAAACCATACAGTTTTTCAATAGTGATTATTTTGCTGATGTTGGTTTACATGTAGAATATCTTCTTTTTTCTCCATGCTATCATTCTATTGGATATCTCATCATGAAGGATTCAGATTAATCCCCTAATTATTTGTTCATTTTATCATTCAGTTACACCTTCAGAGAAGTATTTTATTCTTAATATGGAGTTGAGAACAATGAGGGATACAATTGTTCCCTGGAAACAAGGATTAGAAAAAAACAAGAGCTCAAATCCACTAAGTTATTTATTTTGACAATTAGGTTGTAGAAAGTCAACAGCAGCAAGAAAGTCTTTGCGATTTTCTTGTTCTTAAGCAGTTTATTTCAATTGCTAAATCTCTCTGGGTGGTGTCTCATAAAAAAGCTAGGTTACTTTGTTGAATATCTCAATCGTCACCATAGAAATTTCGCATGATGGATGGAGATAGAGCCAGAGACCCACATTCACATCAGAGCAAGGGACTGAGCTACCAAGGTCCAGTGGAAGATCAGAAGGAGGGAGAAGATGAGCAAGGACGTCAGGACCATGAGGGACTGGCCTATCAACAGAGACAGTGGGCTTGATCTATTGGGAGCTCATCAAATCCAGCTGGACCAGGACTGAATGAGCATATGACCTAACCGGACTCTCTGAATGTGACTGCCAATGGGGACTGACTGAGAAGCCAATGATAATGGCACTGGGACCTATCTCTTCTGCATGTATTGGCTATTTGGGAACTTATTCTATATGGATGCACATCTTAGACCGAGATGTAGGGGGGAGGGCCTTGGGCTTCCCATAGGGCAAGGTATCTTGCCCCATCTTAAGGAAGCAGGGGGAGGGAGGTGGGGTAGTGGGGGAGCAGGAGGGCTGGGAACAAGGGGAGTAACTGTAAATTTTTCTTGTAATAATAATAAAAAAATGAAAAAAAAACAAAACAAAAAGCTAGCACTTATTCCTTATGCATGCATTTCCTAGAGTTAGGATGTTGGTCCCTTAGCTCTCCCCCTTCCATTTCTCTCTACTAGGCAGCTCAGTCTCCTCTGTCTGCATCACTACCTTGCAGTAACTCAGAGCTTTGGCCTGATCGGGATCTTCAAGGCCCTACACTGACCTTTCTTGAACCTTTTTTCGACACTCATCCAACTTAAAGCAGTTAACATTTTCTGCTTTGTATTTTGCATTTTTACATGCTAGTCATATTCTCCCCAGAAGATGATGAACTCCCCAAGATAAAAGAGAAACATCATGGTTTAGGTATATTTTATTTCCAACTTGATCCACAACGTTAACAAGAAGAGGCCACGTGATCTCCAAAAATGCAGGCTGTTTCACACATCAGTCCTATCCACTCTAAAGGATTCAACTACACTAAACTTTTGAAAGCAGCATGGAAGATGTGGCTGAAGATGATCCATAATAATTTTGTATATTTTCAGTAAATCTATAATTCTGTGCTGTTATAGTCTTCGCATTACCTTGTTTCCAGGTCTAAAAACTCAGGCCTAGAATTTTTTTTTTATTTACTGTGAGTCACACAGCTATTAATGAGTAAAGATAACATTTGAACCAAGTCACTCCGACTGCAGAATTTGTTTCAGCCACCATTAGATCTGAAAGGATAGTAGGAAGATAAGGTTGTCCACACAAGACTATGTATCTTTGGGGAAAGTGTATCGAGGCCAAATAGTACTCATGTATTAAGAAATAATTCAAGGCTTCCATTGCAGCAGGATGCTTTTTATAGAAGAGAAAGAAAAATCAGCCTCTACTGGGGCTCCAACATCAGAAAAACTGCACACGGCATCAGTTACCACTGATGCTACAATAGAAGGTAATATGTACTCGCTCTGAAGGAATTTGAAATTTGAACCATCACTGGTAAAAGAGTGCCAACAATGGCCACTGACTTCACCAACTATATGAGTGGTCCTCTAAGCACATACGAACTTTGCTGCAACATTGATATCTGCCCCATTTCATCCTGCATTTCTCACTGGAGCAGTATCCTGTCATCTCATCCAAAGCTCAATACCACAGTTCTATAATAGTCTTCCTTAGAACCATATAGAGAAAAGGCTCACGGTCATATTGTTTAACATCTTGTGAAGGCTAATTAATTCAATTATCCTTCTGCTGTAAGGAAAGCAGTGTAGACATGGCTAGTTCTAATGCCAAGTTAGCAACAGAGTATTGCAGTGTGATGATGGATATGGCAAATATTGGTTAAGGAAACACCACTCACTGCTGGTTTAGCAGGAGTGCCAGGGGTGGCACGAATGGGGCTCTCATTCTAAAGTTTGCTCCACTGACAACCACATCTTAAAGCGGGTCAACTTAGCCATCAAACTCCAAATGAAGGCATGGCTTGAATCAGTCCGTAGGGTTCTGAGGGGTCGACAGCAGGAGCCTTGAGAATGGTCCAGACATTTGAACTGCCTGTCCTGGAACACAGCAAAACAGTTGGAAGAAAATCTAATGCGGATTTGCTTTTCTGTTATTTGATGTTACTGTCTGTGGCACCCAAAGGACTCTAGACGGTGAATACACAGTTCCTGAACATAACAAAAATAACCTGCAACCCCACCATGTTTTGAGCATCTAGATCCCTCCAGGCAGTAGCAGTGGACTAGAAAGGGCACATGTTACGCTTCTGCCTTCTGCTAACACCCCTTAAAATTCAAGGTGAGCCAGGGAGAAAGTCCAAGGACAAGAAGAGTTAATGTCTTGTCTCTAATCTTAAAACCACTAGGACTGGTTTAGAGTAAGATTAAACTATTTAGAGCTGAACTTACTTCATCTTTCATTTTTTTTATAATATGCTTAAAATCTATGCCTAGGAAGATCTGATGGGGTAAGAGGGGAAAGGAACAGAATGGTAAGCATACCAGATATTTAGATGTAAATATAAACCCCATGCTATTTCTGCATTCAAGAGGCAAAGAATTTGACAGTCATTACCCTGAAAGCAGCTTCAGCTTGCTGCAGATTTCACGTTTTCTCTGCCCATTTCCAGCGACAGAGCCATCATGAAGAAGGATGCTCGAAGACATCGCATCTATAACCTTTGCCAAAGGCACACACAATCTTTGGAAGGAAGACTTTTATTTTCCCTGTCACCTTTAATGCTGGATACACCAGCTGAAAGCTGAATTCCAAATCTAAGGTCACTGCTCAGAGACTTCCTAAAGACAGAGAGCTTGAAAAGAAATCTTTTCTGAATGTCACTGTCATTTCAGTTCACTGTGTCCTGATCCAAACAAGATACGCTAATTGGCTTTGCTGTCAGCAGAAAAAAAGTAAAGAATAAATAAAACCTTATTTACCAACATCCCCCAAAGAAGCAGTCATGCCCATAATGAGCCTGCTTTAGCTGAAGATAATTAATTGAGATATAAAGAGAAAATATCCAATTCCTTTGTTTTTCAATTCTATAAAAGATTATGCTCTTTCTCTGAATAAAAGAATGTACTGTCTTTTGTCACACCTGAGGTTTTAAAAGAAAACATTTAGACATTCAAAGTATGAGACTCCTATTCTGTGATTTTTCTATACTTTGAAAATTTAGTGGCTTTATTATTTTATAATCTATTTTACACAGATTAGCTAAATAATTTCTCTTTACTTCTTGTACTAGGGATAACAAGGTCATGCATCTCGAGCCAGTGGCTTGGTGACCACGTGGAGCTTGCTGTTGAGTTTTATTTTATATGAGCAGAATGTTGAGGGAACGATAGAAATGAGCTACCTCCAAGTGAAGGTCCCACCCTAACTCAGACTATTTCACCAAAGCAGCTCCATTCTTGTGAAGAAACTGGCTGCAACGAAGTTGTTTCTACTGCCTCTAATGAAGTCACACAGGTCTTCCCTGCAGGAAGAGCTATGCACCACCCCATGTTTCTCTGGGTGACCCACAGGCCAGGTCAGCATTACCTGGACATTAGAAACACAATTTCTCTAGCCCCATTATCCAATCAGAACTGTAAGGAAAGAGGTCCAACCATCCACATGTTAACAACACCAACAGGAGGTCCTCCTGCATAGCAGAGTCTGAGCTTCCTTCCCTACACGATGCCAACACGATCATGAGTCTACCTTCCTATGAGCTCTGTACCGCTAAAACGGCTGATGAACAGTTCCATTTCCCTGGGCTTGTTTTGCCATGGGACTCCAGGGAGAGAAAAGGGAAATCATGGACTTTATCATTGCATTAATCAAAATTTATATAAACCCCTCTACACCACACCTACCATCATACAATCCTAGATTATGTTGTAAGCACCCCGTTGTTTTGTGACCTGCCATAAAATGTTGACTCAGTAATAATGAGTGGGAAAAAAATTCATTGACATATTTAGTTATTAGTGAAGTATCTCTGATTTGTTTTTGCTTCAGTGGATCAATGGAAACTGCCAGACATATTTCTTTGTTCATGGCTGCCTGTTATTTAGTCACTCTGATTGTATTTCCTTCCCAAAGGCTGGCAAACCAGTTTCAGACTAAAACCAAACTGGGGAAAGAGAAAATCTTTTTTTTCCTTTCCCCCAACCACATTTAATCCCCAAAGTCCTGTGGCTAGAGTCATTTGCATACATTAGACGGTAATGTGACATCTCTCCCAGTAGTGAAAGGGGCTCAGCATCTTTAGCATTGCCATTCAAACCAAGATGCCCTCAGCAGCTCCAAATGGTAGTCCCTCTGAGCAACATCAGGGACAGATAATAGCTCCATCAGATGCTATGGAGAGCAACTTGGCTAAACTCTTCATTACCATTTGAAAACATCAGATGCTTCAAAATTGCTTCAGGTCTTTGAAAATCTCATCTTCCACTCTTCATAGTACTAAGAGAAACAGCAAAGTAGAGTCACGCTTTGGCCACAGATTCAAATAGTATTTCATGTTTCTCTCAGAACACCCAAAGCTGAATAGTCTAACTGTTCATGCTCAATTTATTTTTGTTCCTTGGTTGCTCTCACAAGGGCAACGTGGACCATCCCAAGGGAGGGCAGCCTCTGTAAAAAGCATTCCAATTAGAAACTGGTAGTTACAGTAATTGAGGAATCAGCCCCGAGCTTAACGTATTGATTCATGTTGATACTATTGTATATATATATGCCATGAAATTCTCTGATAGTTAAACCGCCACAGAGTTTTACTGAGGTAATATTATACGCGTAATAATATTTCATACAACACTTTGGACTTGTGATCACATTTCACAATGTATGTACTTCTCAGCTCCACCAAAATTAGCACACAGTGATTCTGAGAATGTAAATCAGTGTGGAGTACTAAGTATTTTCCTGTCTATAATGTTAAAATGAATAACACAAGTGTTCATAAAAACTGGGCTTAAAATACAGAAAATACAGACTTGATTTCAGACCGGGACTGCCAATGTCATCTCTGAGGTTCACAGGAGCATGGATATAGGGAAACCATGAGTTGCATATAGATCAGTGGTTCTCAACCTATGGGTCTTGATCCCTTTGACAAACCTTTATATCCAAAAATAATTACATTAGGATGCATAACTATAGCAAAATTACAGTTGTGAAGCAGCAACAGAAACAATGTAATGGTTGAGGGTCAGGACAACATGAAGACCTGGGTTAAAGAGTCTCAGCTTCAGGAAAGTTGAGAACACTGCTGTAGACCCTCAGCACTTAGCATCATCTTTAACTGACAAAGTGAAGTCTTAACCGAGGATATCTACAGACTCTATCAGGGAAGGTCCAAGCTTCCTGAGCCACCAGGGAGAAATGCTGCTGCCAAGAACTCAGTCTGGAAGACAAAATCACCCAAAATAGAACCATTGAGTCACCATCTACAAGTTAGAGTGACCATCTCAGGCAAGGTGCAGGACACAGCAGAGCACACCAGGATGAGGTCTGACTTGAGGTAGGTGCCGTGCACACTGAGAGCACACCAGGATGATGTCTAATGTGTGTTAGGTGTGGTACACAGAGAGCACACCAAGGTGATGTTTGGTGTGTACTAGATGATCTCATCTTGCATTTGAGGTCCCTGATTCTGGTTGCTGACTACCCTGCTTCAGGGCCCATGTGTTCCACCCTTCCTCAGTAGATACTCTGGGCCTGTCACATTCCAAAACAGTTTATTCCTTGTCTCAACTTCCTTTTTATTAATGATATGAGGCTTTCCTCAGCTTACAGTCCATTTCTGCCACATTGCTACCCCAGAAATTTCCTTTATTTTTTTCCCCAGGTCCCATTTTTTCCTTTCTTCCCTGTTTCACAGATTGTGAGACAGACTGTCCAAGAAGGGGTTTGCTGCAAGAAGAGCCAGGCTGTTTGTTTGTCCAGCCACCTGGCTAGCTTAGCCCTGAAATAACCACATAGAAACTGTATTAATTAAATCACTGCTTTGCCCATTTAGCTAATTCTTACATCTTAATTTAACCCATTTCTATTAATCTGTGTATCTCCACATAGCAGTGGCTTACCAGGTAAAGTTCCCAGCGTCTGTCTCTAGCAGATCCATGGCGTCTCATTGACTCTGCCCTTCTTTCTCCTAGTATTCAAGTATCCAGTTCTGTCTTCCCTGCCTACCTAAGTTCTGTCCTATCAGCAGGCCCAAAGGAGTTTCTTTATTAATCAATGAAAGCAACACAAAGACAGAAGGACTTCCTACACCAGGGGTTAGTTCCAAGTGGACAGGCACGTGCTGCCTATTGGAGAATTTACTCAGTAAGCACCTGGTCTTGAGAAAGTACAGCTTTGCTTCTATTTTTTGTTGTTATTTATATTATGGGGAAAGACCTTTGTATATCATGTGGTGCCTTCGCTTCTTCACTCATCATTTTCAAAGTGAAAACAATCCATCTCACTAGGATGGATAAGAATAAAGATGTGGGGACAGGAGCAGAATGTAGCCTCCTTGTGTGATGCAGTTCTTCCGGACCTCAGCAATTTGGCGTGGAAAGCCAAGCTCAGCTGTCTGAGTCAGTGTAAACTTAATAAATCAGGAGCTGGGAATACATCAGCGAGTGCCTGGAGGAACTCCACCTAACATGTATACTTCTGAATAAGATCTAATGGCAGCCAACAAGCACAAGGTAGTTTTTTCACAGGGGCAATCTTGCCATCTTTGGGTAAAGTTTAGCATGGTTTATTCACTCTACAAATACTTAGATGCCATCTATTCTATGCCAGGAGCATTTCATGTCAAATTCTGCTTCTCCCCACGTGTAGTATGCATGCTGCCAGCAAGAAGGATGCTCTTTAAGAAACAGCTGCTCCATTTGCCCCCTGACTCTTAGATTCATGGTTCTTGCAGCTTGGATAAGAGTGTTCCAAGACAGTAACAATATTGACAAAAGCAGGATGCTCTTTAACTGTGTAACTTATTCAGAACAATTCAATCGGAATTCAAAGGCAAGAGCAGAAACTGCTATAGAGAGCAGCACCCATCTCATGAAGAGCCTCACACTTTTGCTAAATCAGAATGCTTAGAATCTCGGTAGTGTAATGAACACAGATTAGGTGTAGGCTTTTCTTCAGCTTTGGATTAAAGCCCAAAATGAACTAAGAATTTTTTTTTCCTGTTTGCATTCTTCAATGGGCACTCAAGTTTCAGAAGCAAGTGAAAGCAGACTTCATACACTAGTAAAGCAACAGATTCCCTTTCCTGGAGAACAACTACCTCCAAGACCTACTTTGGGTTGCTGGACACAGTAACAACTGTGTATACATGACTGTTTACACTGCTACAAAAAAGAACTCAAAGCAAGTGAAGAGAGGAAGCATTTGCTTCCACCCACAATACTAGGGTACAGTCTACAGTAGCAAGAAAGGCATAATGAGAGGAGCATGAAACAGCTGGTCACGTTGCATCCACAGTCAGCCACAAAACAAGTGAGATGAAATGTCTTTCTTTTTATTCACTAAGTGATCTCAGCCCAGGGAACAGCGCCATACATATTCAGTATGGATGTTCCCATCTCAGTTAATCCGATCTAGAAATTCCTCACAGGCATGCCTAGAGATTAGATTTAGATGCCTAAAATCACTGCTGGGTGATTTTAGATTCTGTCAACTTGACTATTCATGTTAATTATCACACACAGTTCATAACAAGTTACCTAAAACTATGCACATCCACTCTACAGTGAAGACCGAGAAATAATATTAACTGCATCGGCAGATCATGCCCACAGCACTGTGGTGAGGAAGGCTTCCAACCAGAGGTTGTTCCTCATCCCTCCTCTGATCACTACCGGTGCATCTTTATTTTGGGAATAAAGTACATTTGTTATCTCATTATATTCATGTGCATATAGTTATAAAAATGATGTACCATTCCAATAGCTTTGTTTATGGTGGTATGCCAGGCAAATATTTTTATTTTCTAATGAGTACTTGGGTTTTATTAGCCAGCATTAAAAGTGGGGCAGAGTGATTGGAGATCCGAATCGAGATATTCACCAGCACAAGGAGATGAGACACAGATGCTAATGGAAGCTCTGGGAGTAGTTTTCCAGGCTGTTGAATGTAATTTCTCACATCCCCAAATGGCTATAAGAGGGAAACACCCTGAAAAGAATTCTCTAATGGCTGTGTATATGCAGCAGAGGCTCATTGGGAAGTTGATGTGCTATGCAAAGCAGATATTCATTCATTCATTCATTTGGTACGGCATAATGTACAAGACTCTACATTAGACCTTGAGTGCTTCTGTCTGCCTATCCTGATAGCTTCTGACCAGAGACCACATCCCCTCAGTGCCTCCACAAAGCTTCTGGACACTCTCTACTCTCTACTCATAGCTACAGGCACATGTCTGTTGGAATAACTGGTGTACTCACCAACTCCTTGTCTGCATCCTTGTATACTTCACTGGATAGCCATCTCTTCAAAGTAGGAAACATGCTCGGCTCTCCATTCTAGGTATTCCAACTCTCTCTCAAAATATACCTGTGTATGAAAAATCACCACTCTTTTTCCACCCTCCCCTTTGTCCTGGTACCTTAATGTATATTTGTTGAATGAAGAGACAAGTAAACAAAGCACAAGATCCTGTTTGAGTCTCCAAATCCCACTTGATGTCTTCTTGTGTTTTCAACAAAGGAATTTAGTCAGTAGAGGTTTTGTGGCCTAGAATTCATTCCTGATTCCTGATGTTTAGTATCTTGACACTGACTAAGATATATGCATCTGTTTACAAACTCTCTATATTTTTTTTAAAAAGCTGGGAGGAGCAAATACCAGGCAAGCACAAATGAATGTTACTTAAACAAAAGGTATAAAACAAAAATAAATGTATATTCTGGTGAAGGTAGCATATTTTTTCTAACTTCCTTTGACTACCCATGAGTCCACATTGATAAAGCAATTACAACCCAAAATCTGAGAACATCCAATGTGTTGCTGTATTACCACTTCCAAATTCTGGAAGTAAGCTTATTGACTATTTGGAGAATAATCTCATCCAGACAAATCTCAACTAATTACCTGCTTTGAAGCTGGAACTCCATCAGATAGTCTGGTCCTTTATCAGTAGTGAGATATGGAGCTCTGACGCACAGGCCTTTGTCTTCCTGTTACTGAAGACACTAGATTAGACAGCTGCCTCCACACAGAACCCACTGCACAGGTTCAGTAATATTGAGAAAATGTCCTCATTATGAAAATGGGAATCTCTTAGAATCAAGAAACACCTAAAGTCTCCATGAAGTGCTTATATGATGCCAGACCCATTTTCTTCCTAGTTCTTGTTTATTGAATGTACCACATAGTCTCTTGCAATAATTTGGCATTAGTACCATGGTTGTTATTGCTAAACGTAAAAAAAAAACACAATAATTAATTAGACAACTCTATGGAAATGAATCATTTCCATTTCTGATCTCACTTAAATTAAAATGCATAACAATATTACATATCACCCCCAACCCAATCTTGAAATAATAATATACCCTGTATACTCTACTGAATGGGCCATTGAATGAACTGTAATCTGCAAACCAAGAAAATCTTGCTGTTGTTTGCAGAAGGCTGTTAGTCTGTTTCTGGCTGCTTAGCCCCAAAATAATCACACAGAAACTGTATTAAGTAAACCACTG
>JAQHUG010000013.1:5412507-5439118 GCA_028555095.1 Dicrostonyx torquatus | reverse complement strand
CCATATGAAAGCAAGGGTATAATTACGAACATCTATTATAAGTGTAATAATAGCTTAATAGAAAAATCAGGTAAAGACATTACAAGATAGAAAAACTTCAGCCATTCCATAGATGTCTTTCCTGATCATAGACACTAACATGCTCAGAAAGTATCAGAACAAAATGCTCAATGATATAAAATGAATTACCCACCATTGTATCAAGTGGTGTTTGATCTAGATGTGTAGGAATGGCTCACAATTGAATGACTCAATGAAAACTACAAAACCAATAACCTAAGAAAGAAAAATAACAAGAGCATGATCATATCAACTGACAAACATAAAGCAGAACTCATCTACTCATTATAAAATACTCATTGCAGGGAAGAAATAGAAACTTTTAGCTTCATAAAATTACCTGTAAAAACACAGCAATTCATACAATGAGAAACTTCGTTTTCCCTATAAAGTCAGCACCAGGGGACTCCATTCACCACCATCTATAGAGCTATTATAATAAGGTAATGGGGGAAATAGATATGTGTGTATGAAGAAGAAGGAAGGAACAAGTTGATTTATGTTCAGAGATGATGTGATTACCTATGCAGAGTAGCCCAAGATTCAACAAGAAAGAAAATAAAACCGCTGCAATTAATACACACTAGTACTGCAATGTACAAAATATATTAAAATTCAAAAGTCAATTGTCCAAAAAGTTAATACTCAAAACAATTGTTGTCTTTGTATCAATAATGTATAATTGGAATTTCAACCTTTAGAAAGGCAGTGTCATAATAAAGAAAATTAAACTAGGTATAAATTTGACGTTTGAAATGTGTGACGTTTGGAAAGATGGCTCAGCAGTTAAGAGCACTTTCTCCTCTTGCGGAGTATTTGAGCTTTGTTCCCAGAATGCAGTGGCACTTTAGAATTTTTGGTAACTCCAGTGCCAGGACGTCTAGTAACCTCTCTGGCCTCTGTGTGCACCAGGCTTACACAGAGCGCACTTCAATACATGCAAGCAGAACACTCATACGTGGAATAAAAATAAGTACATGTAAAAATATAAAATGTGCTCTGGTTATATGCAGAAAACTGTTACGATTGGAGTGGAGAAAATTAAAGACCTAAGGAGGAGAAGAAATATAATGAATCCATACATAAAAACTTTAATAATATTAATATTGCTAATTATCCTAAAATTAATCCATAGATTCTACACAACCTCAATCAAGCTATTTTGTAGATGTTAACAACTGATTCATAAGTTTATAAGAAAAGGAGGAAGATAAATGATAGATATATGGTAACATAATACTGAATAACAGTAAAAAGACTAAAACTACCAGACTTTAGAAATTATTATGAAACAATAATTGGAGCAGTACCGGTATCAGACTGGACACCTAGGTCCATCAAGCAAGTACTGTCTAGAGAAATAGTCACCTTCTCTTTGACGAAAGAGTGAAAAATGTTCAGTGGGGAAATTGCACTAATTTCAGCATATGGTGTTGGAATACTTGGACATTCTGATGGTAGATGTAGACACTCTGACCATAGCGACACTTTTAAAAGAAAAACATTGACCAGCCCACAAATCACAATCCCAGAGAACCTAGACAGCAATGAGGACCCTAAGAGAGATATACATAGAAAAAGACAAGATCTCCTGAGTAAATTGGGATCATGGGGACCTTAGGAGAGGGTTGAAGGGAAGGGAAAAGGCAGGGATGGGAGCAGAGAAAAATGTGGAGCTCAACAAATTCAATAAGAAGAAAAAAAAGAACAACATTGAATTGGGGTGACTTTTGTGGTCGGAGGTTTAGCCTATTATCATATCGGTGTGACAGGATGGCAAGCTCGAAGACACAGTGCTGGAGAAGGAGCTGAAAGTCCTACATTTTAATAGGCAGACAACAGGAGGTAATCTGAGACACTGGGCAAGGTTTGAATATATATGAGACCTCAAAGCCCACCTCTGCCATGACACACTTCCTCTAACGAGGCCATCCTTATTCCAACAAAGTCACACCTCTTAATAGTATGCTCCCTTTGAGGGTCATTTTTTGCAAACCGTATTTTATATATGTATTTATACATACACAGACCTACATATTACCTGTTAAGTCTGTGTAATGCTACCTGTATATATGTATGTTCTCAGAGCTTGTCATTTTACACTAACAGCTAATTGGTGTGTTCTTCCTGTGGAGGACTATTTTTCCTTTCCCAGCTTTCCTCAGTTGCCTATAATTCTTTGCATAGTGTCGAGGCCTCCTGGACAAAAACAAAAACTCATAAAATTTAATGATATAACAAGTGCTTTGAACACTCTATCATAAAAGAAATAATAAATAAAATGTATAGGAGGCAAATAAGCCAGATATCACTTGTCATTAAAAAAAATCGACAATAAAAGATGGAGAACATATAAGAACAATATGCCAAGTTGTATGTCAAAAAATAATTTAAAAGTAATGTCAGCGGTGAGGATTTGAAGCCATAGAAATCAAATCATTGCTACTGTGAATGCAAAATTGCTGGCCTAACATTTTGGGAAACAGTTTATTGAAAGTACTAAAGTATTAGCAATCAAATGCCTAGATATTTCCTCACCATATCTGAAAGTTTATATCTACACAACTACCTGTAGAGATGTTTCATTTTCTCTCATAATTGTCCCAAACTGGAACAAATCAAATTGTGATTAAAGAAGTGACTAGATAAGGTATAGAATGCCCATGCAGCAAAGGATAGGCAGCAATTTTAAAATGATCTATCAAGGGCCTGATGCTGGTTTTTGCACTGTATCACCAATAAATTAAACATTCAATATATCAGCAAAGTGAAGGATGAATCTTTCATATTGTTAAATGAAAAGAATCTGAAAGGCTAGGTAAATCTGTGATGCAAGTATATGATAACCAGTAAAAGGCAGAAATATGGTGACGGCAAATCCATCTGTGGGAGGGTTTGGGAAGAAGGACACAGAGGGTAGAAAAGCTGAAACACAAGAAAAAAACCCTAGGGTGTTGCAACTTTTCTGTTAGATGCTGTCATTGTAGATGCATGAAATTTGACATAAAAACTCAAATGACCTTAAATCTCAAAGAGTAAAATTTAATGTTTGCAAATTAAAAATATAATTTAGTAGCCTGAGTAATTGCCAGCTGGAAAGCACAGCCTTCCTGATGAGGGAAAAATGCTGAGCTTAGAACCACTCTGTAAAAATAAACAGGAAATAAGTTGTGTATAAATGCTGGGCTTTACAATATAAAATTGTTTCCCACAGGGACATATTTTAACAATTTCAGTATGATAGACATATATAATCATACTGTACGCTCCAGGGAATGGCTGCTGTAGGACGAAGGAAACCATGTTTATCATGGAGCAGAAGGTTAGTGTAAAAATTCAAAGTGATTGCCTTGATAATGGCCTTGGATTAAATACATCATTATGAGCTTGGTTTCAGCTACACAGATACAGACATTCATACATGAAGAACGGGGTGAACACAAGTAAACTAGCTTCTGTATTGAACAATAAATTTGAGTTTAAATGAGTTTGTATCAAAGGGCTCCCATCTACAGCAAGCCCAGGGCAATGTGCATGCAGACTGCAACTAACCGAGTATCTTCGTGTAGATGATCGAATCCTTCAAGAAATAATGATGTCATGATGACCCTCCCTCATAAGTGGAATAACACCTTATAAAAAGGGGCTATAGAGATATAACTAGTTTTTGTAAGGACAAGGAACACTTCTGTCACTTCCTTGAGTTTGGATTTCCCCTCCTCCAGAACTGAGAGAGACAATAAACCATTGTTTATAAATTGTGCAGTCTAAAACATTTGGTTCTAGCAGTATAAATAGTGGAATTACTAAGACAGCGTACTGATACTAAATAAATTCCCACAAGTCCATAGTGACATATATAAAACATTGCGTAAATAAAAACTTAGGGAGAGCAATAAATGATTTATGTAAATACTCCATACCAAACTATGGATCACAATTGCTCACTTCATAAGGCTAGGCTGCGTACCATGCCTTTCTGCCAGAAGACAACATGGAAGAAATACCCAGGTAAATCTGCAGTTACAGCATCACAATACATTCCACTTCAGCAGAGTGATCAAGTTCAGTGCAGCAGTAACTGATGTGGGAGTGTTCTCCTGTATTTTGTATTACTCTTATTGGTTGAATAAAGAGCTGCCTGGCTTATAAGATAGGTCAGCCCTTAGGTGGGCAGAGTAGACAGAACGGAAGTTCGGAGAAGAAAGGAAGTGAGTCAGTCGCCATGAGGCTCCCGCCACAGATGGATGTAGGTTAGACTTTTCTGGTAAGTCACCACCTTGTGGTGACACACAGATTTTTAGAATGGGTTAGTTTAAGATGTGAGAATTAGCCAAGAAGAGGCTAGTGATGATGGGCCAGGCAGAGTTTAAATGAATATAATTGCCATGTGGTTATTTTGGGCATAAGCAAGCAACCAGTGGCCGAGTGGGCCGAGTGCTGGGGGCTGGGAGCTGGGTGCTGGGTGCCGGGTGCCGGGAATACAACCCACACCTCCTCCCCAATTATAAGTATCAAGTCCCAGAGATGGTAGGGATGCCTGACACTCACCCTTACCTCTCTGGTCTTCCTCCTAAAAAGATACATAACTTCAACCTTGTCCTTACAGTAATACTAGATTTTACCAGAAGAACAGAGTGCAAGGTCAACAAAAATAAGAAAAATGTGAGAAACTGCCCCCACCAGAAGGAACCTAAGGGAAGCTGGTGACTTGGTGACTCATGGTATGTGCCATACTATGGTATCCTGGGTTGGATCCTCAACAGAAAAAAAAATTCAATAGGTAAACACTAAGAAATTTTGACCAAAACGTTCAGTTGAAAAAAATTGGACAAAAGAAGGGATATATAACAGCATCAACGCCAGTTACCATAGAATTTTTTTTTAATTATTTTTAAAACAATCTTATTTTATATACCAAACCATTTTCCTCTCTTTTTTTTTTCGTACTCCCCCCATCTTCCCCTCACTCCAAACACCTTCCACTCCTCAGAGAAGGTGAGGCCTCCCATGAGAAGTCAACAAAGTCTGTAACATCAGTTGTGGCAGGAACAAGGTGCTCCCCCTGCATCTAGACTGAACAGATATCCCTCCATAGGGCATAGGTTCCAGCAGAATTTTCAGTAAACATGTGGAATGGAACCGGGGAATGTAATTTAATGAAAATCTAAGTTTCCAAAAAAATACAAAAATGAGATTTCATGCATCCATTTTAGTTGATCATATATTCTCCTATTCTATGAGTTTGAAATTATTTTAATATTAATCACATTTATCTACTAAAAATATCTATAAAATACTCAGTTTCATTTTGTGCTCTATTTTCTTCTGCTTGTTAGGATTTGAATGGTATGATCTTTTTGCAGCAATCTCCATATTTTTTTATTTCTTAATTCATTTAACACTTGGACCAAAATATATTTTACTGTGGTTGTGTTGCATGGGACATATAAAAGCAATGTAAATCTGTTCCATTTAACTACTTCTTATCTAATTATGCCATTGTGCCTCTACCATTTCCCTCTGAAGACATACTTGGATGTCCTGAATTTAGGGTGCTGCCAACATGGCTGTGTACACTAGCTTCTGAACACACAGATTCCATTTGTGTTAGATACACAGACACCTGGAAGTGAAATTGGTGGCTTGAGGAGTATGCTCACATAAAATATTACCAGTTTATGACAAATGACTTTGCAAAATGGTGAGATATCTCCACTAGTGCAGTGTGAATTCCCATTTCTGTAACTTACTTTTGCTATGTAATCAGTGAAATCTAACATTATAATTGATACAATTTGAATTTCTCTTATCGTTAGATGTTGGTAAGATGGGTTCATACTTTTGTTGGCTGTCCATGTTTTTAAACAAATTTCTTTGAAGGATTTGTTTAGTTTTTCCTGTTACCTTATTGACTTGTATTTTGCACACTAATCTTTTATACTATTTGTAATGCCCCCCCCCAGTATCACAGTTGACTACAATTTTAGTACTGGGTTTTAAACCCAACACCTCTCTTATGCCAGTAGGAACTCTACCACTGTTCTTTGTCCCCAACTCCTACTTTTGTTAGTGATATAACCCATTTCCTCTCTGTGATACTAAATGGTTTATATTGAGATATATTTTGATAAGAAATGAAATATTATGAAGTTATTTTAGTGGTAAAAATAAGATGTGATTTAGTGATTAGTTTAGGAATCAATGTATGACAAAGGAAGAACAGCAGGGATGCACAGTTATGCAAGTACACAGGGACACTCATGCAAGCATCAAATATGCATATGTGCAACTGCAAAATGTCTTCAAAAAAAACCCTAAGAGAGTGTGCTGGTGGCACACTCCTTTATTACCAGCACTCGGGAGACAAAGACAGGCAGATCTCTGTGAGTTCATGGCCAGCCTGGTCTACAGGAGCTAGTTTCAGGAGCGGCTCCAAAGCTACAGAGAAACCCTATCTGGAAACAAAACAAAACAACAAACAACAAACAAACAAAATACCCTAAGAGAAAAACAAAATATTGAATTTGAGTCAAGATTCTAGCATAAACAGCGCAATGGGCAAAGAAACAGACTGAGGAAATCATGACTGTCTCCTCTGCAGAGAAAGAAGAACCCAATAGTGGAGTTGAAGACAGAGTCAGCTGATGGTAAAATGGTCAGACTCCATGGTGTGCTGCTGGATTTAGCAGATAAAAACACAGGGCATCCAGTTAAATAGGTATTCTATTCAGTTAGATATATTCAAAACTTGCATTTAGAATAAAGGATATCCAGTTAATGATAAATAAATTTATTGTAAATATGTATAAAACAGTATTTGAGACTTTGTGTCTAAAAGACTGTTCTTTTATCAAAAATTCAAGTACACCTGGATAATTTATATTTCATTATAGTATAATTTATATTTTGTTTTGTAATCAACCTCAGTCTTGGTATTACTATTGTCCTAGGGGCCAGATCAGCAGGAAAAAAATATATAAATAAATAATTAAAACAAACTATGAACCTTGATTTGAAAAATATTAGCCAAATAGCAAATGGACTTGTCCTAACTGAAAGATGAAAATACGTTCTGGTCCACAGACTGCTTTACATTATGGTTGTCAACACAATATATTAAAAACTGAATTCTGGAGTCATTTTCTAAAGTCTTCAGAGATATTCCCTTCTCCCTTATTGCCAGCATTTAATTCATCAGCAAGCAAGATGCCATCTGTTTTCAGTGGTTTCCTTAAAGTCTCACACATCTCTGTCCTCATACCTGTTTCCTTTTGTTTGCAACATTTTCATCCTCTCATGGATTAATTAATTCAATTGATCAAAGTGAAGTTAACATTTATTTTTAATGCTCTCCTCAGCACATAACCAGAGTGTATTATTTCTCACTTTGGTTCACATTTTCAGAGGCTTCTCCAAAAATTCATTCCACAACCAAAGTTCTTACCACAGCCGACAGGGACATATACAGTCGTCCCTGCCTACTCGTCTACCACTCCCATGATTCATTTCTTCCCTTCTACTCACGATGCTTCAGCACATGTGATCATAGTTCTTTTGGTGGTATTGTTTTAACTTTGCTAATGTTTCCTTCATATGAATGAACACACTACCTTTGTGCATGACAGTTTTCTTCAGCAGTTTAGCTAATGGTTATCTCTTTGGTGATTCCTCTCATCCTGACCTTATGCCAATCTGGACATAGATTTCACATCTTCCAGTGCTACCAGCTTTATGAAAAACATGACTAACTTTTTATGATGAATTTCTAAGTCCAACATAAATGATTAATATGATTTGACATATAGTTTCTCTTACCTTACGTTTCTTGTAAAGTTTCTGCCCCAACCACAAGTTTATTCTCTTCTCCTGTCCATTCCTCACACACTTCTGTCCAAACATCCTTTGCTATTATTTTATCTTCACTCTAGTTTTTCAGTTGCCCATTTGCTGGGTTCCTCTCATACCCAAAGTTCTATGCCCTCCCTGAAATTCTCAGACACTTTGCTGCCTTTCTCTATTCCATTTCTCCCTGAACTACTCTGGGTACTTTACTGAAAAGCTGAGAAAGTCTGGGGCCAGACATTCTTGATTTCAGTACCACCTCTGCCACGCAAAAGCTTGCCTATTGGGCTTCCTGTGGTTTTCATTTCTCAGCTATGGTGATGTGCTGGGAGGAAAAAAATAAGTCATTACACTAGAGTTGAACCAAAACAGGCAGTTCACATTTGTTTTTGTTCATCTTTCTCTTATGTGGCACTTAAAACATGCTACTGTGTGACTGAGTAAGAAATAGAAATTGATCTGTGTTGACAAGGACATGCTCTCAGTGGTCATCAAGTCCTTGACTTGAAACTCACTTTGATCACTTCAGGCTGTTTCAGAAGTGCAGTTACCCTCTTCTTAAATGGCCATGGGAAGATAACAGTTTGGGCTCTGTTCCAAGAGACTCCCATAGGAATTGTAACTGGATTTACTCTAGCTGTGGTGATAACCAAGAGACAGACTTATTTCTATCTTTGCTAGAAAGATGTCTTATATTTCAGTCTCAAATGTTGAAATTTAAGAAAACAAGAAACATTTTCAACTGTTTCCTCTTTAAGACAAATATCTTGAAAACCAGAAAATATTTTTAACCACTCACATTAACATAGAAACAACAATTGTGACTCAAGAATATTTTACTTTCCAGTATAAAACTTATGTTGAACATATTTTTCCATGAAAATATTGCAATTTTCTTTGAGTCACAGAAAGAAAAGATTCTCAATGAAGGGGAAAAACAGATTGTTTCGTATCTAGAAGTATCCATACTTTGCAAATGAGAAAGAGCATGGAGTTTTAAGTTTGAAGGTGAAGAAAACCTCTGCATGGGACAGCTATAAGATTCTTACATGTGCAATAGCTGGGAAATGTCACTTTACAGTTACATTGGCATGAAGCATCCATTTCTCACCATTGTCTTAGGTAATCACCAAGTGAAATCTGCTATGATAATTTGTAACTCTACCTTTGTTCATCCTTTCATTACATTGAATATCTCTGGAACCCAAACGTCTTTTTCTTGCAATCTCCCTAATGGTCCCTGCCTGAATGCTATACAAGATAAAGAGCCTCCTCTTTGCAAATCAGATTCTTCCTGATGCCAATTTTAAGATGGATGGGCTGGCCCCTACAACAGTGTTTTGCTTTGTTTTTCTAATTTCCCTTCCTTCCAAGCCTCTTCTTGGGATGGAAAGAAGCAGAATTGGAATCATGCCTTTGATTCTATTTGGAAAGAACCATTGCTCTGAATTGAGCCAGATTAAGGATCATGAAAGAAAAAAAAAAACCTCAGTTTTCCAAGGGGATTTGGATATAATCAGTTTGTTTCTGCAGAGAAATGTCTGAGTGGAGAGGAAAAGGGACAGCTTGCTCAGCTGGGCTGGGGCACTCCAGGGGCCTATTGTAGAGTTTAATTTATTTGTAGTTATTTTATATTTGTGCTCAGCAGGAGAACTTCTAAAGGAAAATATGTTTTACATACAAACTAAGTATCAGTTACATCTAGTTTCCGTGTTCACAGTCTTCATAAAACATGATAGAAGCACAATAAATATGGAAATACGAATTGCATTAAATTAAAATGTTGTTAGTTAAAGCAGTTGCAGGGATTTCTTATAAATAATCATAAAGCCCCATCTCCCACAGGAGCAGCAAGCAGGGTGTTCTAGGCAATTTTGCCTTTGCAAACCCAGGAGGTAGTAGCATTGTAAAAATCCCCACTCATTTAAAATAGATTCATCTCAGCCAGTGAAAAGATCTAAATTATCATCACCTCATATGTCATATGTGATAGGCTTTGTTAGGGGTGAAAAGCAACAAAAGTCAGCAGAGAGCTCAGGCCCCTGATTTGAGATTAGAATCAGCACAATGCTGCCCAAATGCTAGAAAGATTGATACTTCTGAATTTTGCTACCTATATACAACTTAAAAGAATGGTTAATTTAATATATTTTTAAAAAATTACCTCTTCAATAGGAAGTTTGCAATGTGATCTTGGGATCCTAAGGACCTAATCCAGAACCAGGTGGAGTTGGCAAGGAAGACCATTCTGTGAAATGAGGTAGAACTATGCTATTGTAGTCTCCACCAACCATAAGTCAGCCTACTATGCCATGTATCTTCTATCTCTGCAGCTTTTCATATGTTTTATGCAAGTATGTGGATAATTAGGGTGGAAGGTTATTAAGTCACCTGTGACACACTGAGTATCTTATTGTAATTACTACACTACCTAACAGGTGCATGGGCAGAAGTAATATGGATACATGGATTTGAAGAAGTCAGCAAATTGAAAAAGTCGGCAAATTGTAAATGTACATTATATATTCACCAAAAAGCGAACACTATTCAACTTTATTTAACTGGAATGTAGTAAGACAAATGTAGTAAGAGGGGCGGTAGTAATGAGGAGGAGCCGGCTGTGGGGGCTGCGTTACCCAGTGCCTGGCTCCTGGCCGTGGACCTGCTTTTGGCCCTGGATAGCTTATACCTGGAATAATTACACACAAACTGTATTCATTTAGATACTGCCTGGCCCATTAGTTTTAACCTTTTATACATATTAGTTTAACTCATATCTAGTAATCTGTGTATCACCATGTGGTCGTGGCTTACCAGGAAGATTCTAACCAAAGTCCATCTTGGTCTGGAGAAACATGGCATCTGCCCAATGCCTTCTCTCTCCCAACCTTCGGTTCTGTCTACTCTGCCCACCTAAGAGCTGCCCTATCAAAAAGCCAAGGCATTTTTTTTATTCAACTGATGAAAACAACAGAAATACAGAAGGACCCTCCTACACCACTGGAAGATAAACAAGATCAAGTCCTGTTTCAAGAAGATCTCATAACAGGGACATAACATACAGGGCACAATTAGAGACCCACAGATAGTGGTGGCCTTTCATCCACACCATCCAGGAAATAACATATTCTTAACCCTAAGCAGGAGCCATAACTTCACAGACAGCATGAAAGAAGAGAAGGAGAGAAATCAAACCTGAGCAAAGATACTCTAAACAGCATTTCAGACACAATGAACAACACTGACTAAAATAATGCAGTGGGATCCACAGTACACTTGGGGTTCCAGAAAGATGTCGGTGTGGTGGTTTGAATGAGGATGGTCACTACAGGCTCGTATGTGTGAATACTAAGTGCACAGTTGGTGGAACTGTTTGGGAAGAATTAGAAAGTACGGTATTGTTGGAGGAGGTGTGTTGAGGTTTCAAAGTCTTCTGTCATTCCCAGCTCTACCCCTTGCCTCAAGGGTATACCTCATGATGTGAGTGCTCCATCATCCCAGCACCATGCCTGCCAGCCTTCATCGCAGTGTGAGGAGGAGGAGAGCCAGGCAACTAGGATTGAGTTTTCAGCCACATATGATTGGAGCTCGAGAGGTCACTAAACCAGGTGTCATTAGCAGAGTGGAATCTAGAGAAATCACAAAGTGGGGTTATTGGTTATATTGATTATAATTTAGTGAAAATTCTACTTTAAAAAGAGATTAATAATAAGCAATTTCATAAGCTTGGATAAAATGTCTAGAGGAGCATAGGCAGAAGGGAGAGGAGTAGGGTGCCAGGATCCAGGCCTGCATCTTGTTTCTCTTATTATTCTATTTCTCTTCCCAAGGGGAACATCCCTAAAGCATTCTTTGGCAAGCTATATGCTGCAACACTTTATTGGTTCAATGATTATATTAAATTATTTAAGAGGTAAACTAGATATCTCCTTCCACTCCTAGCATGAAACTTTATTCCTATTTTCTTTAGTTTTCTCTCTACAAAGATGTAGCCTGCCTTTTTGCCCAGTATCTTTAAACATACTCTCTTCCCAGAGAACTTGAGGAAATCTGCTTCGCCAAAGTCATAGGGCAACTTGGTGAAATTGCCCTGAGACTGTATGTGTTAAACAACTAATAAGCCCTGTTATTTCCTATCCCCTTAGGCAGGGAGCCTGAGCAAAGCAGTTCCCACAGGAGTCCAGAGGGTCTGCGTAAGCTGTAAGAAGTGCCAGAAGAAAAAAAAACAAAAACAAAAAAAAAGAGAGAATAGAAAAAAAAAATGAAGAAAGAGAAGAAACAGCTTTAGAGTTGCTCCATGCTGAGTCTTTGTTTGCAGAGGTCTGGCCCCTTACACTGAGCACTGATGCTTTGCTGGACTCTGAAGAACAACCGCTAAGGGAGTATTGGGGCACTCCAGAGATTTGAACTTCCATTAGAGGAGCATGAAAAGAAGTGCTACCCACCAAGAACATCCGCACTGAAGTAGCCCTGATAGAGAGAGCCCAGGCTGTGCAGGCTGGGCAGTGAAAGGGTTTATAGACAGCAAGTCCCAAGCTGGCCTGCATCTCAGGGAGAGAGCCTCATCCCAGTACTCTTATTAGCATCACCCAGGAACTCATTAGAAATGCAAATTTTCACCTTCACATTAGACCTAGTAAGCATCTCTGGGTGGTGGAGCCCAACAATCAGCTTTAACAACTCCTCCAAGGGTTGATGAAGTGCAGTGAAGTAGATTTGCTGCCCCAGGGGTCCTCTACTGGGGAAATTTGCCTCACAGTGCTAGGAACCCAGACACTCAGATTAGTTACGTAGGCAGAGAATTAAAACCAGAATTTGAGGTTTTAATACCTGCCAGCTCATTTTACTTACAATGATTTAATATGACTAGCCCAGGACTAACACAAACCAGTATGAACACAATGCTCTTCAAGACTTTCAGAAGTTGTCATTAATACCAGTGAGAGAAATCACCCTGTAACTTTCCTTTGGGGTGTTGACAGAGGTTTCTGTCCCACCTGGTCCCGCAGCCATTCTGTCCCAAAGAAGCACAGAGACTTACAGTAGTTATAAACTATTGGGCTATTAGCTCAGGCTTCTTTTTAACTCTTACATCTTATATTAACCCATAATTTTTGTCTGTGTTAGCCACATGACTTGGTACCTTTCCTCAATGATCTGTATCTGGGTAACGACTGCAGACTAAGCCTTTCCTCACAGAATTCTCCTATTCTGGTTGCCCCACCTATACTTCTTGCCTGGCTACTGGCCAATCATAATTTTATTAAACCAATACAAATGACAAAATTTTACAGGGTACAAGACCATTATCCCACAGCATTGGGCTATAGGATTGCTCCTGAAATCCAATAATATTTTGAAGTACAATTAGATTACATCTCATTTTAGTCATACTCTTTTATCCAGATATGCACTTAAGAATTTAGTCTTTTATGTAATTTTGGAGACACACTTTCTCATCTAATTGATTGGTTGTGGCTCAGCAAAATAAATAACATAGTTTTCTATAATGAGTAATTAGATGTTTAGAATAAACCTGATTACATATACTGGCCCACTATCAAATAAACATTTCACTGATCATAAATTTTGGCCTAATAACAAATGATCATTTTCAGCTTGCTCCTGTTGTGAATTAGGAATTACCCAACAAGTATTCATTTATTAATAGTGCTCTGTCTGTTAGGGAAAGTTCCTGGACTTCCAAGCACAGCCCTTACCTACAAAACTTTTCATACTTACTTAAGGAAACAAAATGTCTATAGGTACAGCAAACTACTAAACCTTAACTATATACTCAACTAAACTATAACTGTAGCTAATGTAGAGCATCATGGAAATGCAACAGGTCTCAAGATTCCCTTTTCCATTTGATTCTAATTGGAGGGCTAGCAATATGAACTACCCTTCAACTGCTTCTCCACGATGTAAATGCTGTTTTCAGAAACTTTCTGTCCCATTGATGTTTTGTTGTGTTATCCATTCTTTCTCTTATCACTTTATGTATAAATACCTTGATTTTAGAATACACAATTTTCAAATGTGAAATCACATTTAAAAAACCAAGAGAGCAGCTATGGAGAGGAAGAGTAACAAAGTTGGAGGTTTGGGTATGGGGCTGACAGGTGGTATTTGGAAGTAGTTCCACAAAAAACAATTGATGATTCTTCTCAGTAGGAAATGGAACTAGACCAACTCTCACCCAGTTCTCTGGGGAAATCATTCAAATACACACTCTTATCAAACTCTAATAATGTTCTTGCTTCTGCCTGTGTGTTTTGATGAAGCTGATAACAACAGAAATCTACATTTATTTGCATTTATTCTACTATAAGTCACTGGAACATCTCAGAACAATATTTTTAACTGCATATACCTGTACACGGCAAAAAATAAAATAAAATGTCATATAAATGCAGGCAGAGAACTCAGAAATGGAATGTGTTTCAGGAAAGTTCTGTGAGTTTTGTCTTCTTTGTTTCCTTGAACAAGGATGAGATTAGGAAGTATCTTTCCTGCACGTACTTCTTGAGGCCAAGAACACAAAGACATTTTTTCCCAACAGTGCAACTAATACTTCATCTAGCTCCTTCCTGCATTCCAACAGCCCCACATACTTTGGTCTTCAGCAAGTGCTCTACCACCAAGCCATATCTATAATATTTTCTCTTTGTATTTATTTATTTTCATCTTGAGGCTGGTTCTTATTAAGTTGTCTAGGCTGGTCTTGAACTTTCAATTCTTCTCATGCCTTTGCTTCCCAAATGGCTAGGAATACAGGTAAGTCTGTATTCTTAACTGAAAACTATCTATTCAGGCTATATTTCCATTCCCATCCCTCACATAAAATGACATTAATTCATGTAGGGATACTTATAAAAGAGCATTAACAGGATCAGTGGGGAGGAAAAAAAACTCAGAAAGGGATTTATAAAGCACCTTATTTGCCCATTTTACTTTTACTTACTTGAAAGTATAACCTGGGTGATGTCAATGTCTTTTCTGAGGCCAAAAAGGCAACTAAAGTAGAGAAGTAAGGAGATGCCACTCAATGGCATTTTCATCCACTTTGGCATTTCCTTTGTCCCCACAGCACTGCCTTCAGCCTGAAACTCGTGTTAAAGAATCTTACTTGCCTAAACAAAAGTCTCAAAGTTCACATTTAATATCATACTCTTTGCTATGCCAATCTCCCATTTTCCACTTTGATTGACTAGTTGTGAAAGCACCCTGGTCTCTTCCAGCCATAAAATGCTGCTATTCTGTGCAGCAGGTTAATTTCTTACGTGAGTTAGCTCAGAAGCCATCTGCTGGAGCTGAAGCTGAACAAAAATAGACGTTGGCAGCTTCTGAGTTAGTTGCTCTCATCTTACCCATTTGTGACTTGGTGGTTTATTCCCTGCAGATCATATGGTGTGCCTGTACTGATGGGCAGAAGTGATTTTAAGGAGGAATTAGAGTAGAAACTTGAGAAAACTTGCAAAGAAAAAAGAAACACCTGAGTGAATAATTTCAAAAGCAGAACAATGCTTTCTGCCTTGACAAAGGACAGAAAATCCACATTAGTTCTCAGCAAACCTGTCAGTGTTTCAGAAGCTCTGTTAGAGGTGAGCTCTTGCCGACAGATAGAAGGCACAGCAGCCTATGGTGCAGATCCAGCACCACCACTAATACTGGAACTGGGGCAACTTCCTTAATAAGTCTGGTTCTCAGCATCTTCTTCTGAAAAAGGGAGTACAAGAGTACACATTCAGATTTTATGGTTGTCAGTCTTAGGTTCATACTCCCTGGCCCCTAAGGGAAGGAAGAGTCAGTATACAGAGGTAGCAGCAGGTTTTCAGTTATTGTCATTGTCACTCTTAACATCTGTCACACAGGAAAAGCCACTTTCTACAAGGCAATGAAACATTTTTGATTCTTCTCCATACACAAAGCCCTTTCCTATACTTATATCTTCATCACATTAAACTGTGCGGTCTGAGAAATGACCACCATTATCCCTGCCTCATAGATTACTTAACCAAAGTTTAAAATATGCCCAGTTTTCCCCCAGAAGAATAGAATTAGAATCCCTGACCCAAAATCTATGATCTTTGTTTTTACTGTGTTGATTTCTTAAATACCTAAAGACCTACTGCAAAATTTCCAGATTTAAATTATAGTGAATGTTCTAATAAGATGCTTATTGCTGATAAGTTATATTAATTTAGTATATTGGTTGCAAGTTATTATTGCACTAAAATACAAATTTTACATTATATAAATTTAACACAGAATAAATATTAAGATTATTGAAAATTAAATCTGATCCTTCCACCCCAAGATTCTAGGCTCAGAGCTTGTGTTGAAAACAAGCACCATGGAGCCTTCGGAACAGAACCATGTGGGTATCGATATATCATTTTGTGATGTGTTCTGTTCTGTTCACATTTTCTAGTTTAGCCACATATGTTGGAGTTCATTCCAGAAATATCCCTATTTCTTTTTTATTATTTTTAATGTTATAGATTATAGCACTGGGCAGTTGCATAGTATTTTAACTAGTTGTCTTCCTTTAGCCTTTTGTTATAACACAAAAATGCCACAAACATGGTCCTAAAGGGTTTGGGGAAGCAAGAATATTTTTCTTTTTGAAGCTTGCCTATCAGAACTTAATGTGTTCAGTTTCATATCACAGCATCTTCTGCTTATGAGCTGACCCTTCCAGAGAACAGTCTTTGACTATTATTCATGTTTCAGAAGCCTTCATTTACTCCCTTAAGAACAAAACAGCCATTAACCAAGAGGAAAATGAAATGGCAGAAAATGAAGAAAGGAACATTATTTCTTTGTTCCACTCTTGTTGTATTGATGCAGGTCAACTGTGGGAAGAATAGAACATTGGGGTCACACGTTTGAACATTTTTATTAGTATAGGTACCCCCTCATATAGGACCATTTGAATACCATCCAGCATACCAATATGACAACATCAAGACAGAAGATACATTTCTTGAACACCTTAATGAACTAGGAAATCTTATTCTGTGATCAACTACTTCTTTGTTAGCATTAAAAGAACTGTTTAATAAAACAAAACTATCCCTAGCATTGACCTTCTTTAACATTGATTTTTAATCTCAAAAATGGCATTTATCACACACAGCATGGGGTGCACACCTTTAATTCTAGCACTTGGCTGCAGGGCATATCTCTGAGTTTAAGGTCAGCGTGGTCTGCAGAGTGAGTGCCTGGACAGACAGGAATGCACAGAGAAACAAACAAAAAAATTATTTACCTGTATATAGTAGAAAAACTACCACTTCCAGCTGCTTATTTTGCTATATTATCTCATCTTCATATATAATATCTACTGTGAAGATTTTCATATTTTCACTTTTGTTTACTTCTGGCTAATTTATACAAATAACTCTGCGATCCAGTTGCCTGAGTTGTCAGCCACACGGTAGAGATAATAGTGATCCATCTGCCCTTTGTCACCCATGTTCATCTGTGCCCCCCAAAATTTATTAGTTCACCAAACTAGGTTTGATAAGATTTCTTCTTTGCTGTGTCCTGGTTCCTCCTTGATGGAGGAAGATACAAAATGATCCCACACTAGTTCAGAATTATATATAATAAATGGTTATTTATTTAGAGGAGACTTACAGATCACTGTCCTAGATCACAATCCAGTGATGAACCGGGAATAGGAACAGGGTCCAGCAGCCAGAAATGATAGCCAGAAGTAAGAGAGTGAGTGTAGCCTTTATAGCTGCATTTATAGTATAAGATACCATGCCCAAGTGGGCTGGTATTTTAAAGGCTATTGGCTGAAGGAGCAGAAGGAGCTCCCACAGCACTTCCTCTCTGGGTCTCTAGGAAAAGACCCAGCACAGTTGGAGCAAAGAAAGCAAGTCTGAAATCACTAGGGAAATGCAAGGCCACCATTCTTCCTGCAACCACTGATGTGGACTGCTGGTTTTCTTAATGACCTCTTTCAGTAATGAGGATGCATATCCTGCTGTCCTGAGAAATGTTCTTAAAACTGATTTGATAATTCCCTTTGGTCCATTCATATTTGCTCTTTCTTTCTGGGATATTCCTCTGATTTTTTATCTTAGTATGCTATTATTATCTCTCTTTTTTGTATTGTATTTTTAATTTTTAATGGCTCACTTTTACTTTTTCCTTTCTCCCACTTATCCATTCCTTTCCCTGAACTGTACAGTATTCCATTTCTATTTCGTGGTAAGAACAGTGTATCTTAAATCTTTGAATTGACAGTAGATGCTCCTTTGGAAATCATGCTCTTCTTCCTTGTTGAATCAATGTCTCTGAACTCTCTTTTTGCTCTCTTTCCAAGTGCCCAGACTCTCTGAAAGCGTGATCCTGAATAAGGGTAAGGTATCAGAAAGTTTGTTGAATCATGACATTTTCTTCCTCTCTGAGGTCCTCAGAGTGTCTTTCCTAAATCACACCTCTTGTTTCCATCATAGACCCGCCAAACCCTAGTATCTATTTTGGGGGGTTATTCTGCTTCAATTATAAAATTAGTCTGCTTTGTCACCTGTCCTGCCTTGTGACTTGGGTAAAAAGAAGAGAAGAATCTCACAAACCTTGTTCTGGAAGCCAGGCAGGACAGGAGGGACAAGTGGCTTGGTGTCTCTTCCAAAGGGATGCATTCCTCTGACACTGCCACCCCACTCACTATCCACAAACACTACGGAAGCTGCAGAGTTTACAGAAGCTAAGTGGAAATCTGGAGTTCCTATTTGAAGTTGTTGAGATCTATGACAACAGAACATTAAATATAAATGTATATAAGATACAGGCCCTTCCAACTATGGAATCCCATACAATCGCATAGGTTTTATACCCATTTTATACCTATGAGGCTCTGCTCTCATCTCTGCTTGATTTTTCCTAAATGAATGAACATTTTACATTCCAGTTGATAGGCCAAATAAAAGCGAGGGTCTGAGGATTGCAATTTAAGACAACATATGTATCTGGCCTTTCTTTTCTAAGTCTTGAGACATCTATGAATCTAGTTTTTCAGAGTACTCAGGGACAACTCTATTCAAACTTATAATGACTTCATAATCATCACCCTCTGTGGCCCTTTTCTACTCTTTGAAAAATCTAATTCTTCTCTTTTCTTCTTTTAAAACTTCACACATACCTCTTATTTGGTATTGTCTACTTTCATATATATTTTCATTTTCATGATTTTATTTTTAAATGTGTGTTTGTGTGTGTGTGTGTGTGTGTGTGTGTGTGTGAATGAGTACATATTCCCACCAAGTCTAGAGGAGGGTATCAAAGCCTGAATAATGTAACAATAGGTTGTAATCAATGTGATGTGAATTCTGGGAACCAAACTCTTCCTCTGCAGGAGGAAAAAGTGTCTTATCTTCAAAGCCATGTTTCCAATGACCTCTTTGTGAACTGTAATCTTGAAAGCCAAATAAAAGTTGTTTTTCCAAAACACCAAGCTTAACCAGAAATATAGAATAACATTTAGACATTTAATTATTCTATTTTAATTATGTGAGATATTGCATCTTACACTCAAACTATTCAGTATCTTCCCTTTAGGCCTATACGATGCATATTTGGGCATTGAGTAACCTGAGTCTTAAGGTTTAACATATTTTATTTTCAAGTATCAACTATTTCCAACTTCCCTTACCAATTGTTCTTATAAAAATGTATTTTTATTGAAAATACAGAAAACTACATGATAATTATCTTGAGTCAAATATTTTGGGCAATGACTACCTTGCTCTAGAAAGTTGGGTTTGAAGAAGATTACGAATATTGAATTTTTCATTTCAAAGCATTATGGAACTAGCTATCTTGTATTAACTTAAATATAATCAGTAGCTAACTACTCTCGTTTGGTTTCAACATCCAAATCTCAAATTTAATTAGAACTCTGAGGCACAGCCAAGAACTTACTTACTGACAATTGTTCTGACAAAAGTAATAGTTGGGAAGGCTGGATGGCAGTAGGAATTGTCAGTCTTAATGAAGGGATGGGTTACATTGACCTTAGAATGCCTATGTGCTTACAGTGTGTGTGTATATATATATATATATATATATATATATATATATATATATGCCAAGTCAATTCCCTTCTAAATTGAAGTCTTGGTTCAGGCAGCAAACAGTGCTTGGTTCAGGCTGCAAACTACCTCTGTTGTTTCAACTCTGCCTTGACTCATTTAAAATTAATATCGTTGCTTTGTTAGTACCCAATTGTCTAACACAACTGAAGAAATAGTAACTATCAAGAGAATTAATTGGACCAAATTCAACTTCCCAATGATTTCAGCCATCTCAGATGCCAAGTATAACCCAAATCTCCCAATTGGTAGTTTATTGACTGTCTAATTAAGAAGCAAAACTGTCTGAGGTGATTTAAGATCCAGCCTCATCCTATAGCGAGATGGATGCCTTGTCAAAAATCTGATAAAATATTCACTACCACAACCTATTCAGCCCACATGCCACTCTGTCAAATTGGGAAAAGGAAATTCAAGAAAGGACTATATGTGTGTGGTTTTTTTCTTGAGAATATTTTTGTTGTTTTGTTAACAGTACTGTGGCCTGTTTTACTCCCCAGGAGTGTATGAATGTGACCACCGTGTTTCTCAGAGCTTGGGAAGTGAATTCATATTTTGGGTAAATATAAGACATTTTTCAGATAACTACCTTGCAGGAAGGTGATTAAGATTTTTACTTCGAGGCTGGCCTGCCATTCCTTTCCCTGGTCTCTCTTAAGAGATGGAAGCTGAAGTGGGAGCCCAGGGTTAAGGGTCTTATTAGTGCTGATCACAGAAAGCTGCCAATTCTGAGACTCTTTCTTCTCATCTTGCTGCCTAAGGACTTTCCAAAAGTTACTGTGTTAGTCAGGTTCTCATAGCTGTGAAAAGAACAGCTTATGAAACCATTTGAAGGAGGGAAAATTTGTTTGGGTTCATCCTTCTTAGGTTCATGGCCATCTGGTTTTCCTGTTTGGAGTCATGGTTGAAGGCAGTGTGGATATGCTCTTAGCTCATGAACTCCAAGAGGGAGAAGGGAAGGGGAAAAAGAGAAGAAAGGGGGGAAAAAAGAGGAAAGGTTAGGAGAAAAAGAAAACACAAGACAGCCCTCAAAAACAGGCCCCAGAGCGTATTTCTTTCAATGAGGTCTTCATGCTCACTCATAAAGTCAGTGGCACAATGATTCAAGCTTCACTCCTAGCTCAAGCAGTTGGTGTCAAGCCTTGAGCTTGCGGGCCTTTGGGGAAAGATATTTGAAACTACAGCAGAACTATCCCTGAAACCACACCTGCTACCTGTCTAGCAGGATGATGCCAGAACATCTACCTTCTATTTCTCCAATAACTCAAACTAATTCTAAATACGTTGACTCACAAAACAAAGGTAGAAGAATTAAGAAAAGTAGTTTTTCTCTATTTAATATTTTGGTAAAGTAAGGATTCCCTTGACAGTGCAGGTCCCAATATTCCATCAAGTATGATGAACTTTTGATCATGTAGAAAGCAATAAAAATAGCTGGGAACTTTAGAGCTCAGTTTTGTCATCTTCTGTGTGTTCTTGAGTAAATCTTTAGTTCTCTGTGGATCTCAGTTCATTGTTCCGTAAACTGAAACTCATTAAATCTCTTCTCTGCTTCAAACCTTCTTTTACATTCGCTCACCCAAACTTAGAGGTACCATTTTATTTCTCACAGTATTTATGCTAGCAGAGTCAACATCGATACAAGACTCAGAGACAGTGCTTTGAGGAAAGAACACACAGTTTATGAGCATAAGAATAAGGTTTCACAAATAAGTCAAAATGTCAATTCAGTTTACAATCTAGTGCTCTGCATAACTACAAACAAGCTACCCTGTCTCTTTTGGACAGTATTTCTAATTTATGAAGCGAGGCAATATTGATATCACTTTACAGAGAAAGGATGGAATAAGGCAATTCATAAGTCACAGGGAGATCTGTGCATACATGAAATGATGCTATAATTGATGATGATGATTCTTATAAAAACACAGTTGGCATCTCTCCATGTTTATAAGTTAAGCTTCATTTCTGTGAAGAGCTGGCTTAGAAGTTTCTGAGTTGGGATTGGAGAGCCAAAAAATTGGAGATTATCATTCTCATTGAAGGGACCTGGAAATTCACTGTGCCCAATTGTCCTAGGGAATTTTTTTTCACTATTGCTGAATGAAGACTTGATTCTATATATTTCTACAATTTGTAGTTAATAAGAAGCCTTCCCTGTTAACCAAAATTCCCTTGCTTACACAAGGAAATTATAAGCCACAGTAACTAATAGTTTTCATGATCAGCTTCAGAAAAATCTTACACAGCGTCTGTTACAACTCTTCCCTCTCACCACCACCAAAAAAAAAAAGAAGAAGAAACAATCTAGATAGAAAGTTACTAAAGAGAGTTCTAAGCATTGGGATAAAGATGCTGAAGCACAGCTCTTCACAGTTGATGGCATCTGGTGAGGGGGTGAGAAAGGACTCAGTTATCTTGAAGAAGCTAGCCACTGGGAATTTGAGCATGTTCCAGTGTGTATATATGCAACATAAATTGGACTTGGAAAATATTTTTATTTTATTGGGGAGGACACAAGAGTGGGAAGGTAGACCTGGGAAGAAAGAGAAGTGTTCCTCTTGGGTGCCTAGAGGAAGGGACACAGTGTATTACCTTTCACAGAGTCAAATACACTAAGCCAACTGCAGGTAGTATTCTGGGAGCCAGAACCTCTTCTAACATTCTGCAAGCATTCTGGCTGATTCCTGTGAGTGGTGATGATCCTATAAGCTGTGGCTGGGCTGTTTCCAGTTAAGATTTCTGCATTATCTAAAACTGGGACTCTCAGAGCGTCATGAAATCACTTTAAGGTTTAGGTTGTTTACAGCTCCCCTGCTGTCATTCTGCCTCCACCTCACACACTCCTCATCATTATCTGAAACTCCAGTCTCATCTCACTTAGACAGCAATCATACAGGCCCCTGGCAAACAGCAGAAATGTTGAAGTTTGGTTTCTTCAGCACAGCCCCCCAGGCGTCTGCACAGCTGTCAGGAGTGATGTGCTTTCATGGGAGAAGTTGTCTTATGTGAAATAGTTGCATCTTGAACTGGACAAATACTTGGTCCTGCTCTCCTCTACTATGTGAAGTGGCATGACCTCCAACAGGTAATACCATCCTGAGTTAAAAGACAGCTTCCTAAGGTAAAGGCAATTCATTTTAGCTTCCTACGTTAAAAGGGAATCGCTGTGCAAGATGCTCACCATGATTTTTAGCTGTGTTCTCCATAATGAAGCCTGCATGTATTAGAAGGGTATGTGCAGATAGAGCAGGAAGGCCTGCCCCTGTTCTGGACAGCAGAGAGAAAAGTATACTTATTTATTGCCGAAACAGATAGAAGATGAAATAGGACAAAGAAGCCCTGGGAAAATTATTGGTAAAATGTTTAAAGTCCCCAGAATGAATCACATGACAGTATTCAGAGAGTTCCTTAGAAAATACAACCATCTGAGGAGGCTGGCCCTTACTCTAGAGCTGGCGTGTGTGTGTGTGTGTGTGTGTGTGTGTGTGTGTGTATCTCTGTGTGTGTGTGTCTCCATCTGTATTTCTCATCAAAATCAGTAGTTTTGAAGATATGTTTCCTAATGAATTCCATAAATAGAACTGTAGAAAGCCCTGAAGAGGAAAATTGTGAAGTGGAGGGTGCAGTGAAGACACCGGTGACGATATGATGAAGGAGTGGCGTTTGGAAAAACAGGTATGAAACCAGCTAGGAGTTGAACAATGATGGACCTCAGGGGCTTATTTCTGTTTCTGGGAATCTCTAAAACACAGGTGAAGTTTAGCTTTCAAGAACTTTCCCCAAGGAATGCCCAAGGCCTGTGCACAATCTACTTATTTTACTTTCTGAATCATTTGGAAAAGAAGACATATTTGGTCTGGGGATTAAAAGAAAGGAAAGAATGGGTGGAAAATGTCAAGTAAAATAGGCCAGCTGAAAGCAACAATACCAACAAAAGGAAACAAACCTGGCTTTGAGTAGTACATATCTTCCAAGTAACACTATCAATGACATTACTGACAAGACTGACTATTGGCAAAGCAGTAGTGATGGAGAGAAGTTGAGGTCATTTGTCCCTTAACTAACAGAACACTTCACACCTCTCTTAAATGCAAGGGAAGAGTTTTGTGAGACTCTTTATATGTTGAGGGGAAAAGCTTTATCAGGAGTGTTTGGGTTCTTCTGGGCAGCAGTGGAGAGTATTAGAGACTTTGAGATGCATTTTCAATTTGATATCCGGAGAGAAAATGGCTTCTTTCACCTCCCTCTTCTCCTCAGTAGGTAGTAATATACTGGAAACCAGTTTTTAATATTATAGATGGGAGCCGGTTCACCTTAATAATGTGCAACTTTCCATTGTGTGAAGATTATTTTGGAGAGGAGAAAGCTGTCTGCAGGTTATAGCATTTGGATTCAGCATATTTTACAAACTAAAATAAATTGAGTTTATTTCACCAAAGAGTTATTTATTTCTTATTAGCTGTCTTTATTTATTTGGAAATGATAGCATCTGCTAATCTATAACGTATAAGGGCTCTTGATAATCAAAACAGCAAAACACTTCTGGAAGTATCATTTGCTAAAAGATGATTTTTAAATGAGTTTAAGATTTAGAACTCACTTTCACTTCCTCTTGTCTAGTTTAGGCCTGATGGAGGGCTTTCTATTTAGAAATATCATGTCTAGGTGCCATCTCAAAGGGCTTTATACCATGAGAGCCTAACAATAAAATATGCACATGCAAGGATTCAATTTTCCCATCTACGGACAAAAGTCTGGGGCCATTTGAATTATATTGCCTTACAGAGTAAGGTTAAAGACTTTTCAATGGGATCAGATGTAAGCTGATGAATCTGGGATTGCAGATATTTTCATTACAAGAAGCACCACCATTCTGCAGCTGGGACAATTGTTTTTAATTAATCTGAATAAACAGTGGGGCTTTGACAAACAAATAATAACCATGAAATTAAACAGCTCTTTTGGATCGGAGGGGGTGATAAAAACCTTCCAAAGAGGCAGCATTGCCTTTGAGATTTAGAGGAATTGTATTTAATAAGTAGTTCACTGCATTCATGAGAGAAGAATGGGAATAGGGTCATGCTCTGAGATATGGAGAAACATTTGACTTAGTTGGATGCAGGAAAGTGAGACTCATAGAATTTGGGAGCTGAATGGGCTGCAGTAATCATGTATATCATCTATTCTTCATTATTTCCAGAAAAGGCAAAAAAAAGGATTGAACAGCAGAGAGGAAAAATGAAACTTGTCATCTCTTTCACTTCATATTCATAATAATAATTCCAGTTACAGACATGGAGAAAACACTGCTAATTCTCTTCAGTGAGAAAAGCTTATAGGTAAAATTTTATTAACCTAAATAACAGTGATTGGAAGGTTCTGATAACTGGCAATTTCATTAATGTATACCAACTATATTTTCAGAGGTTCATTAAAACAAGGAATCATTGAATTTGTGTCACTCATTCAATAAGACTCTTATCACGGTCATGATTCCAAGAAACTGATGATCTTGGAGTGAACTGAGATCACCATAGTCCAGAATCTACTGATCTGAACAACAAGTGTCCTATATTTAAAAATATGCCTGTCTTTAGAGTCTAGGCAGTTTGACTAGAATGGACTCGTAAGAGCAATATATGCAGTTCATCCATCATGCTCCTGCCTGCCATTGCTGTTCTTTCTGAATGCCCTCCCTGAACACAAGGTGCAGCACAGAAAGACCTCGGTGCTGCTTTTCCTCAGGTGGAGACTTCAGTCCTGTGAAGACTATGAGATGACACCAGTCAATGTTCGAATCAGCCACGCCCCACCTTCTGCAACCTCCTACACTCCACATAAACTTTTCTCTTTTGAGTGACACTCACTGTCAATTTTGTCGAGCAGCGAATAAGTGAAAGCATAGTAACGAATTTTCTGAAAAATCAGACGACGCTCAAAAGGCACCATAATCTCTACTTAAATCAAAGTTAGATTTTTTTTCTGCCTTTTAATTGTGTTACCATTTCAAGTGTTATTTCTTGAAGATATAGAGTGTTAGTATAGCCTCACACTAGAAGTTGGTTTTAGAGGACGATGTCCTTTAGAAGAAGATAGATTGGATACAGATGCACTTAGTGGGGGGCAGGGAGGCTTCTCCAGTGTGTCACCATATCTTCATGAGGTCGTCATGTGACCAGTCCTAACTTCAGCTTTTAAGATACACATACATTCTCCTGCCTGTTCCTCCTTCTCTTTATCTGCTTCTCTGCTTGTCCAGCCTCATTCTCTTTTTTCTATCACAAGAAGACAGACACCAGAAGCAGTCCTTAAGGAAGAGGAATAAGAGGGATAATGGCCGCAGTTATGATAAGATGTTAGTGTTTTATAAGGTAAAGAGGCAAATTATGCTTGGTTGCATCTATCTTTAGCAGGCTTTCTTTTATGCTACCAACCAGCTCCCAAATCATGACACAATGGAGACTTACTAGTTTTGAATGCTCAGCCTTAGCTTACCACTCACTTTAATCTAATTTATCTCTGTTTTGCCTACGGGCTTTTTACCTTTCTTTCTTCCTTCCCTCCTTCTTTCCTTCCTTCCTTCCTTCCTT
>JAQHUG010000013.1:5363488-5381148 GCA_028555095.1 Dicrostonyx torquatus | reverse complement strand
ATTGCCTAGGGTCCTAGACTGAATAATTGGAGAAATGAAGCTGAGACCTGCATTCATACCTTTCAGTTTCCTGACTTCTGAGGTACCATGACCTTGGGACCCTGCTATGCCTTCCCTACTATGGTAGGCTTTGATCCCTGAAACAGTAAATCAAAACAAACCCTTCTTATTTAATAGTTTCTTGTCAGGTATTTGATTGTAGTAGTGAGACTTGGAAACAATTCAGGAAGTTTCTTGGAATCTCTAGAAGTCCTGCCTTGACCAAGACATTTAAGGGATAAAGCTGTTTTCAGCCTTCATGTTCTCCATAATTCCAAAACCCATAAACAATACTCAAAGTATATAGACAGATATAGGAGGCTTATACAGGGTCACAACCTCAAGCTGAGTCATAAATCTGGCTCAGAGGAAACTTTTTCTACACATACTGACATGGACTGAATATTCTGCATAAAGCACATAAAGAAATAATCCTACAAGAATAAAGTCTTCTTTCAGATGATTCAACTATACCTTGCTCAAAATGTTTGTGGAAAAAGGGAAGCAAAATTACCTAGGAATTATGCTTTTTTTCCTTACAATTTACACCAGACAGTTAGATAGCCACCTGACCAATTGTGTGTGTGTGTGTGTGTGTGTGTGTGTGTGTGTGTGTGTATGTGTCTAAAGATAGACCCACATGGCAACCCAGCAACACAGAAGGGAGCTCCTATGTCCTGTTCAGTAAGAGAACAGAGAGCGTCTGTATTGTAGCTATTGTATTTATTGAGGAGTTTTTTGTGGTATTAATAAGAGTCCACTTTTGACATGGGTTATGCTTTTTAACAAGCTTATAATTCTCTCAATAAAGGCTATTTCTGAGCTAATTAGAGAAACATTTATTCTCTATTAGATGGTGAATAACAAAATTGCTAGAGTCATTATCTGTGGAGTTGAAAGATTCCTGATTACATTATAAACTATCTCTATTGATAGCATAAGAATTCCTGTCAACACCACCTGGATATGAACAAACAACCACACATGTAACATTGAAATCACACATTAACATATTTTGCACTGTCATAGTCAAGGACAAACTATACACAAACTAAGTAATAGCACTCACACTGTGATAATGTACTGTACATGCAGTGTCACCATAGTAGCTTGTGGAAGGAAGCATTTATCCTCAATAGGTTTTAGATTTCACCAAGGAGTTGGTGACTATTGAAACTGCACCATTGTTCTCCATATTTCGAGTACAAAACAAAATCTGATCAATAAAGGACATTAGAAGGAAAGTTGTACTTAAAGCTATGATACTTAGGCTACTATATACAAGAAGAGCTCAAGAAAACATGTGGGTCAAGTAGAGAGGAAAGTAATGAAAACCTCCCCAAAGTAATTACACAACACACACACGTGCACGTGTACCTGCATGTGTGCTTGCATGTACACACACACACACACACACACACACACACCAAGTAGGCTATTACTGAAATCTAACATAAAATAATTAAATTTAAAGTGATCTCAGGTGGGTAATATTCCCATTTGACTGACAACAACCATTTCTATCTTTTCTGGGAGAAAAAAATTAATTATAATCACAGAATATAACAAATGTAAGACACTACTAATTTTTCAGCCTTCAACTTGATTCCAGAAAAGTTAACATGTGAAAATCTGCACTCTGTACAGTCAACAAATATCTGTTTTGTTTCCTTATTTTCTAGATTTAAAATCCTAGTACATGGATTTCTTTCTCAATAATCACTGAACTCCTCCCATACAGTTGAGTACATTCTGAGTATGGTGAAGTAATAGTGACTGACTGTTTCTATCTATGGTACCAAATGATCTGTGATGGATACAGTGGAAGGAGGAATTTCAAAGCTGCATCTGAGTCTCACTGGCATTGAACTCACCTGGCTCAAAAAGAAAGGCTTTCTTTTTGCTGATTTATCATCAATCTTCCCTAATAGAAAGGAAACCCTTTGGAGAGATGGCCTCTCAGAAGCCTCTTTTATAATATCAAGCTCTTTCGCGTTCATGCTTTGATTCTCAGAAGATCTCCAGCAGATGTTTTTATGCCTCTGAACTGCAGTTGTTGGAGTTCTAGTTTGATTAAGCTGTCACTCAAAATCATTGTTTATATCATTGATCCGACATCAAAAAGGAATCATGTCACGGATCTGATGACAAAAGTTTCAGAGTGACAGCAGGAGCAGATGGAGTATTACATCTTGGATGCTCATTTCTAAACCATGCTGAGGTTTCCACCTCTGGAAATGAATCAGAGCTAGCTGTGGGAAGTGCAGATCCTTGGATTAAGCCCAGAATAGGCACAGAGAAAGCACTCATTTATTTGGGTTGGGAGATACTTAGAATGGATAAGTTTCTTATCTTTGCATTTAAGAAAATTGATGGCTATTAAAACAAATTTGGTCAAAGTCCTCCAATTTTGTAATCATTTTAGACTCAGAGATATTAAATGCAAAAAAATGATAGGATACTTACAATCTGCCACCCAATCTCCCCCCTATTTTTATGTGTTCCATTATCATGGTGCGTTTGTCGAAACTAGGAAAACAACATCAAACATTCAAAATCTTTTGAAGTGATAAGTATACACCTTGAAGCCCCAGTCATCCAATAACTACAAGCAAGATCACATAGAAAACACTCAAGTTTCACAGGAATGCTAAACTGTATTTATTCCTCAGTTTGTTTATGCTAAACTCTACTCCACCCACTGCCTCCTACCTAATTGTAGATAAAAAGCTTTCATAACCCTGTTACAGTCCAATAGACATAGATTTCCTGCCTTTTGCTAGTACTGTAAAAATTACTATCACAAAAGCTCCTATTCTGTGTACTAGATGCTGTGTGAAACCATTTTCCCTTTATATTTATGATTTAAATGAATATGCTTTTATTCATGAATATGAAGTTCAAGTTTGGAATATAAATGAATTTGTGTTCTGATTATTTCATTTTTCATAGTATGTAATCTTGACCAAGAGGAGCAATACAGTTCTATATCTAAAAAAGAAAATTAACAGTAACAGTTTTTTAAACTGTTAAATAAATAGTAAATTGTTTGTCTGTTAAACAAACTATTACACCTAGTACTTAGAAAATAGTCAAGGGCCTATTACTATATTGGACAGGTCTCGACAAACTGTAATTCATGGGTTAAAACTATCTCAGTGATTACTGGGTATATAGCTCATGAGCTAAAATGATTTTTTTTGTATTTTAAATGGTTGAAAAAATTGAAAGAACATTTTGTGACATGATATATTTGTATTAAGTTAACAAAACAGAAATAAAGGTATGCCAATATAGGCACTTTCGTTGGTTTTGTGCTGCAGGAGCTCCTTCTGTTCCTTCAGCCAATAGCCTTTAAGATACCAGCCCACTGGGACGTGGTTTCATTCATTTTAAAAAGCAGCAGCAGCCCTCTGCTTGCTTCGTTCCGACTGCTAGACTCTCTTGTTTCCCGTTTGCAACAAGAGGACTGTGGTATAGGACGTTGTTCTGTAAGGTTCCTCTCCCCTCCAATAAATAACCCCTTTTTAATCAAACTGGTGGATAGTTTTGCGTCTTTAGTTTTGGAATTATTTATAGCAACTTCTGAGCAAGGAGAGTTAAGATTTGAAAAAGATATCTCAGGACCAAATCTTTTCAGAAAACACCTCCTGTTCTTTTTTTTTTTCATATTGTTTATCTCTTACCTTGATCTCTATAAACATTAAATACAATATTCAAAAATGTCACATTGCTTTATTTATAGACAAACTATATGTCCTGATTTCATCAAGGTTTCTTCTAGAACACTTATTCCAACTAGGTAGAGTATAGACACTAGAAGTACATTTCTCACTATTCTGGAGGCAGGGACGTCTGAAAAGATGAAGTTCAGATGTGGTATCTCATGAGAATGCTTTTTTGTTATTGTTTATAGATGGTTGACTCTGGATACTCTTGTGGAAAATGGTACAAGGAAGTTCTATGAGTAATTAAGTGTTGTTTGAGTATATGTTATAAAGGAATGAACTCCATTTCTGGGGAAGTTGACTACGGATCTGCCCTCATGAGCAATTATTTCCCCACATCCCCTGCTCCACCCCTACTCATACACAGATCACCACCTTCACAGTGGTGATAAATTTTCTAATTATCCCATTTTTATTTAAATTGTTTTCATGTATTATATTTTGATTATGTTTCCCCTCCTCTCCTAGGTGCTCACCATGTTCCTACCTTCCCATCTTCATGTTATCTCACTCTTTCAAGAAAAAAAAATCAAAAGAACTAGTAAGACAAAAACTACCAAAACAAAAAGCATACTTGTCCATTTGGGTTTCATGGTCTGAGTTGATGAGGACAACTGACCAGGTCTCTTCCTCTTTGTCTGGTGGCTTTTAGTTGACCAGTTGTACCTCTTCCCACTCACATACTAAATTTCCCAGTTTTCCAAAGGACCTAACTGGCCATTTTCAATCTCGCCACTGAGGAGGCAGCTACCAGGGGATCTTCATACATAGAGATAACAAACATGCAGCTAGCTTTATATTGGTCACCCACTCCTGGGTACAGGGCCTGCCCTGGAGTGTGGTTGAAATACCCAGTGACTCTCCATCATAGAAAATTTATTTTTCCTTTTCTTGTAGGTATCAATTCAAAATAGGTTCTTGATTAGGGGTGAGACTTTGTGTCCATATCCCCTTCTCTGTGCTTGGATTGTGTCTGATTAGAACCTATGCAGTCCTGTGCATGCTGTCAGTCTCTTCCAGTTCATACGTGGTATCAGTCCTGTTGTGTCTGAAAACACCTCTGACTCAGATCCCTGAGCCTTAAGGGGAAGGATTTGATGAAGTAATACATCCCTTCTAGGACTGGGTGCTCCAAAGCCTCCCATTCTCTGTGGTGATATTGTGTTTGTACTATAACAAATAAAACTTGCCCAAAGATCAGAGAAGCAGAGCAGCCAGCCATTAGTTCTTACCTCTATGAAATCCTCAGACCAAATGGGGTAGCCTGTCTCGGCAAGTTCTCAGACTGAATGCACTGAGCTCCTGTCTCCTCCCACCTTGTATTCCTCTCTGCCCAGCCATATCCCTTCCCATTCAGTCTGAGAATTTTAGTAGAGGTAAGAACTAGTAGCTGTTTGCTCTACTTTTCTGATCTTCAGATTTTATAGCACAAACACAATACCACCACAATTCTCTACATTTTAAGGTTGTGTTTCTTTGTGGCATTCCCATCTACTGTAAGAAGAAGCCTCTTATGCACTGATCTATGGGTCTAACAATTTACCATTAGAAATCGATTTATTGCTATTTTTAGCAGAATAATAGTAGCAAGTTTTCCTATAGGCCTATGACCTATCTTGTCTCAGGTTCTTAGTCACTTAGTCACTTTAGCAGTGTCCTGTATGGATTCCATCTCACAGAGTGTACCTTAAATGTAATCAAAAATGGTGAACTACTCCCGTAACATTTGTGCCACTGTTGTGCCAGTACATCTTTCATGCAGGCCACTGTTATAGGTAAGATGATCAGCTTTCAATAGAAAACTTTGAATAACAAACTTTGGGAGGGGATCCAAAGTAGTCAGACCAGCACACTACCTAAAGGGACATCCTTTTAAAAGACAAAGCATAACTAGACCATAACACATCTCTAAACCAAAGGTTCTTCATAATTACAGTGGAGATAAACATAATATTATCTTTCTAACGATATTTATGATGACTGAAGAGTAAGGCACTCTTGAGTCTTAGATATATATACCTGCCTCAATTTGAATACCCCTAGAGGTCAGAAAATTATGATGGGGCCATGGAGATTGAAACTTTCAATGGAGGAAAACAAAACAGTTATATGGAGAGGTATGGGGGATAGAACATGTGGAGTTAATTGGTATATGGTTAAATGATTAATATGCTAGAAAAGGGAGTATAGGGAGAAATAACTAATGCTAAAGACCTCAAAAAGTTTTATTGAAAACAATTACCACAGATAATTCCTAAAATATCAACATAGATACAAATCAAAATAGATTAAAAGGAGATACTCTATAATTGGGCCATCACTAGGTACCACCGAGTAACAAATAAAAAGCCAGTTGTCAACAATGGGTTATCTCTATTAGCATTGTTCATTGAAGTCCAATAGATCAAACAATATTACAGGGTATTATTACATCACTACTCTTTATTACCCTCCAGAAAATCGGCAGTAACACACTATTTATGAAGGCATCATATACTTGATTCATAGAAAATGAACAAATCAAGCTGATATTGCCATGGAAACTTTATCACTACTGTATGGCTTTCATAGTTCTGGTAGGTATTATTCATGTTACCAGAGAAGAAAAGCAATCATCAATATTATTGAGCTAAGAACCCATATAGCAAGATATGTCACTAATGCATTAGTGGCATAAATATCATGACAACAACCAACCACTTCATGATTGGATCTGAGGTAAACTTCACAAGATGGAGTACATGTTTGATGTAGTCATTTAGGCCAAGAATCTGTGCCTAGATAGGGCATAGATCCTATGGGAGAATTTACTACTTTTTACACTGTTAATGAGACATAATGTTAAACCAACCCATAAAATCTTTTCATTATACCATAAATTAGAGCTTGTCTCAAACCTCATAAGAAAAGCTTCTTTTCTTCTTCTTCTTCTTCTTCTTCTTCTTCTTCTTCTTCTTCTTCTTCTTCTTCTTCTTCTTCTTCTTCTTCCTTCTTCCTTCTTCTTTCTTCTCCTTCTCCTTTTCTTTCTACTCCTCCTTCTTTTTCTCCTCCTCCTCCTGCTTCTTCTTTGTGGTAAATGTCAATTGGTAGAGATCCAGAAATAATCAAAGTATGTAGAATAACTGACTTCATTATCACAGTATAAAATACTTTTGTTCCCAAAGCTCCAGGATCATTGCTGAACAAGGGATATAAAGATGGTAAGAGCCAGAGGCAATAAATTACCAAAAAGAAACAGTGCACAGGACATAACAGGGAAGTTTTACACATAGAATTCACAGTAGTTAACTCAAGGGGCAGATGTACGAGGATCTTTATAAGTTTGAGGCTAGCCTGGTCTATATAGTGAGTAATAACCAGTACTACACAGTCTCAAAATATTCAACAAACAAGTATTTTTTGTTCAAATCTTCTTTGTATAACTTTTGTAGGTAGAAATATCCCCCTTTCCAGAAAGTTTAATCTTAAAGAGGACTATATTTCACTGAATTTCTCACAAGAGCAACTGCCAAGTGATCAGATTGCATTTTAAGGTCTAGAGCTACTAAAATGTTGATTAAATAAAAACCCTTGTAAAGTGCTGGGCACAGGGCACTTTTTCAATTACTACTTATTGATTAATGCATTCTCATTTCCAAGTGGCTCAATGGGGACTAATTGTTAGAAAAGAACTGCTTCTTGGGTTAACTGAAATTAGTATGGCTCCTGTTTTATCCCATCAGCACACCTGAGATAATTTACATCCACTGAATCCTGGAAGTTTTCCGAAATGCATGTTTTTGCTATTTGAACATTTTTATTGACTACAGTATTAAGCATAGTGCTGTTTATAAAGGATAAGATAATGAGCCAAACAGACATGATAAAGAATACTGTCTGGCAGGAAAACAGGCATTATTGATAAGTTATAAATGAGCATGCTGTATTATCCCTCTGTGTTTCCTGTAATGAAAAATAATGCAAGTATAGAATCCTGTAATCATTCAGGAGGGAAGTGAAAGATGAGTTTCAGTTGACTAGGATATAGGAGAGGAGGTTTGTAATAGAAAGAATATTATGTACAAAGACACTGCTACAGAAGCAAGTGAGTTGGCAGGATGGGTGATCTACAGCCACATAAGAAAATTGTTGGTATAAAATGCATTTGGAGATGCACATAAGGACTAGATTACAGAGGGCTTTGACAAAGTGTGAGAGTAATGACTTTCTTGGATTTTTACAAATAACAGTTAGGAAGCCAGCATCACCACCACCCTGGTTGTTTTAATTGCAAAATGAAAGACTTTTTGAGATTCCCCCTATTTTTGGTTCTATATATATAAACATACCAGTAATAGAAAATGAAAACAGAAAAAAATGCTTGTGTTTAAGGAACTTAAAATTCTAGGGGACATTTAATAAGACAAAGGAGAAGATGACATGCAAATATATTTACTGACATTTTTATTGTAATTTCTTCACTTATGCACATACTAGAAGTATTTTATATAATAAATTTATGTAGTACTTTATATAATAAGTTCATCCATGAAATTATAATGTCACAGATAGACTATGAACCTGTTTAGGGCATATATTTCTTTATATGCATATTTATGTTTATATTAAGAGATATAAATGTTTGTTCATCAAGAATCAATTTTTACTTCACTTAAACAATATTATTTTCATCATAAGAACACAGCCTTAACGTATGGACTTGGGATAAAAAGAGAATATTCTATTGATAATAATTGACTTGACTATAAAGTGACTTGGTAAATATTAATTTTTCACATTGATCTTTAAGGTAGAATGATAAACTATTGATGCTGTGTTCGCTCCCTACTATTGCCCAGTTTTGTTTTTTAACATGACCATCATTCCTTGTTCTATACATACCTGTCGGCCTCAGGTTCTTAAATCCTCAGAACATTTTGCTTCAAACTCTTTCATCTTGACTCCATCTACTCAGAGATCCATTTTCAAATAATTCTTCATCATTATAAATTCACAAAAATTAGAGATTTCACCTGCAATCTGTGTCACCACACTAAAGCTGTTCATTCATTGAATTGTGTGCATCAGTTCACAAGAAGAGTTATATTATTGCTAAGGAAAATGATGTGTATACACCATGAGCATGGTAGGGCAAGTGATAAAGAAATTTCATGAATTGTGGGTAATTCATTTGTATGCAAATATGCTACTCACTGTGCATATTTCATTGGAGAATTAGTAAACGACTTCATTAAATGCAAGATAATTGGGAAACACCGAAATGGATGAATTCTAAATTGTTTTGCAAACTCTATCTAGACAACTTGAGCAAATCATATTTCAGGCTGCCAGTTTTACTGCTGTAAAATGCATTACAAAGTGCTGGTCATATATCTTCGATTTTGCTTTCTCTGTGTAGAATTAAATTCCAGATTTGCTTTGATCTCACTCTTGTATTTACATCTTGTTCCTTTGTTTAAACTGTCTTTTTTTATTTACAGTATGTAGAGAGGAAAGCGGGTTTAAGTCCAATTACCATAATTTCTGCTTGACTTATGTGCACTTAAGCAGTTTAAATCTCGTTTTGGTGACAGGACATTTTTCCTTCAGGATTCCTCAATAAATCCTTCCAAACCTGATGAATAATTTGATTCACAATCAGTCCCTTCAGTACACAAAATACTTAGGTTCCTGGATATTACTAAGTTTGAGAAGCAGGGCTTGCACTGGAACACAAGTCAACAGCGGAAATACCACTTGACTGAGCCAAGATTGTGCCATGTTGAACTTCGGTCAGCAGTTCTTTGCAAAGAAATCCCATAAATTCTCAACTCCTAAATTAAATGAAAATTCTTTAGCTTGAAATTACTTAAGGTTCTTCATGAAGAGGCCCTCTCCTTTCATTGACTTCTGTCCTATTGCCCTCAAATCAAATGTTCAGCCTCAGTGGACACTTCCCTGATCCATGGCTTGCTCCACACCTTGCTTCGTGCTGTGCTCTCTACTTGGTTTAACATTGTGCATCTCTGTACCAAATCCACCTCATCATTTAAAGCCTTGCTTCAACTTAAATCTCTACTGCTCACTGTAGTCAACATACATTTAGTCTTCTAAACACTTATGAAAATTGATACTTATTTATAATATTCTTTTATCCTTTTTAATTAATTAATTAATTAATTAATTTTACATACAAACTACAGTTTACCCTCCCACTTCTCCTCTCAGTCCCTCCCCCCACCTCCCTTCTACTCCCACATCTATTCCTTCTCTAGCTCTAGTTTCCAGTCTGAAGGGTAAAGCCTCCCATGGGAGTCAACAAAAAATGGCATGTCAAGTTAAGCAGGACCAAGCTCCTCTCCCTTACTTCAAAGCTGGCAAGACACCCCAACACAGGGAATAAGTCCCAAAGAGCCAGCTCATGTGTCAGGGACAGGTCCTGATCCCACTGCTAGGGGTCTCACAAAAAACCAAGCTTCACAGCTGTCACCCAGATACAGAGGGCCTAAGTCGGTACCTTGCAGGCTCCCAAGCTGTCAGTTCAGAGTTCATGAGCTCCTACAAGCTCAGGTCAACTGTCTCTGTACATTTCCCTATTTTAATCTTGACATCTCCCCCCCCCTATCCATATAATCCCTTCCCATCTCTTCCACTGGACTCCCAGACCTTGGCCCAGTGCTTGACTGTGGATCTCTGCATCTTCTCCATCAGTTACTGGATGAAGGCTCTACAATGACAATTACGGTAGTCACAGGGGAAAGCCAGTTCAGGCAACCTCCCCACCACTGCTAGGTGTCTTAGCTGGGGTCATTATTGTGGGTTCCTGGAAGTTTCTCTGGTACCAGATTTCTCCCTAATCCCATAATAGTACCCTCTACAGAGATACTCTCCCCCTCCATCCTGCCCTAATTCCACCATCATAACCCCTCATGCTCCCATCCCCTTATCCCCTTGCCTCAACCCCCTCTGCCCCAATTAACTCAAAACATCTCATCTATTTTCTCTTCCTGGGGAGATACATATGTTCCTCTTAGGGTTCTCCTTGTTACCTAGCTTCTCTGAGGCTGAAGATTTTAGCGTGGTTATCCAACAATGACATCAGGAACTTTATAGGCAAATGGATAAAACTAGAAAAAAGCATCCTGGGTGAGGTAACCCAGACCCAGAAAGACAAACATGGTATTGATACTTATTTTTAAAAAATGTCACTTTAAAAAGAATCCTAAAATATTGAAATCTACACATGCTGGCAATATCATTATGTACAACTAGATGTTTAAAACACATACAGTGTTTGAAAATTCATCCATTTTTTTTTAACAATTTTTCTTTTCAAAACCTAACTCCCAATCCCTTGGGTGTGAGCCAGACTGTGTGAATCATTTTCAACACATAGGGCATAGTAAACAGTTTCTGTATCAGTTTATTGATGGCACCATGACATCTACATTTCTCTTTCCCTTGGGTCACTTGTTCCAGGAAAAGAGAGTTGTAATGTGGCAATAATGCTCAAATACTTCTATGGAGAAGTCTGGGTTTGGAGAAAAGCTGCTTCTCAACATAGCCAGGTGAGTATATAATCTTAACTATAGCAATCCAGCTAACCCTTACCCAAATTCCTAGTCCATAAAATCTGAGAAGCAACACATGTTTATCATTATAAACTATTAACTTTGAATAATATTTTCTAAATGGTAATTCATAAAATATGGTATTCTTACTTGTTTCATTACTGAGAATTTTACCCATTGCCAAGTTCTACCTATTATTTTCTATAATGTATCCAGAAACTATTAAATTTTTTTAACTCAATTGGGACTTTTATGTATCACTATGATAGTATCATTTCAACAATTCTTCATATTTTAAATACTTATTTGCTGACCAGTCCCCACTAAATCCTCAGTGCTGATTTCAGAGGGATATTTAAACAACATACAATTACAATTCACGAAAGAGTAAAATCATCAATAATGGGCAAAATTGCTGTGGGATAATCCTCTTGTACATTGGAAAGATTTGTCACTTATATTATTTTAATACAATTCTGATTGTCCAATAGCCAGGCAGGAAGTATAGGCAGGGCAAACAGACTAAGAATTCTGGGGAGAGGAAAGACAAAGAGTCAGTCATCAGCCAGTCTCAGAGGAAGCAAGATGAGAATGCCTTACTGAGAAAGGTACCAAGCCACATAACTAAATATGGACAAGAATTTTGGTTTAATTAAGTTGTAAGAGCTAGTTAATAATAAACCTGTCCAAATAAGAGAAATAGTTTATAATTAATATAAGCCTCTGGGTGTTTCCTTGGGACTGAATGGCTGCAGGGCTGGGCAGGACAGAAACTTCGGTCTACACAGAATTCTAACACAGACAAAAGACTATGTCTCTTAGTATGATTGTTTTGTATAATCTGTCCTAGGTAGTTGAATCGGGCAGTATATATTATAACTTTCAATTCTGTGATTCATTTAGAATATAACTGGTCTTGGTGCACATACTTGCAATATCAGCAGTCAAAAGGCTGAGGCAGGAGAATCACAAATTCGAAACTAGTCTTGGCTGTTGTGGAATGTTCATATACACTGTGTGTAGATGTGTCACTGTGATTGGTTTAATAAAAACTAAATGGTCAAAGTTAGGCAAAAAGAATAACAAGGACTTCTGGACAGAGAGAGAGAGAGCTCAGAGAAGAAGAAAGGCTAAATCATCAGACATATGGAGAGAGAAAACAGGATGGGGAGTGCAGAGTAAAGGTAAATGAGTTACATAAAATAACATAGATTAAAAATATGTGCTAATTTAATATATAAAACTAGTTAGGAACAAGCTTAAGATAAGTATGAACTTTTCTACTTAATAGAAGTCTTTGTGTCATTTCTATAAACTTGCAGCCCCCAAAAAATACATGACATGCAAACTCACTTTGGGCACCATATGTAAATGGATTTTTCAACTATGTAAGATAATAAAGGTATGCAGGTTAGTAGTTAGCCACTTATAACAATAAAACTAATAGTTATGTTATTTAAGTTTTCAAGGTCAAACAAGTATATTTTAGATAAGTCAGGTGGTCTTCAAATACTTCAAAGATAGACTATGGCATTTAAAGTGTCTTAGTAGCATAAGGTCTTCTATGACCATTAGATATGTCTGCTCCTGACAGTACCAATTTATTTCAAAAATGGATGACAGGCATCAAAAATCCTCCATATAGATTTTTCTTTTTGCTGCAAAAGTTAGCCATGTGGGCAAGAGGCTACCCTTGCTACGGCTGATAACAGTGTGCTGCCTAAACTGAAAAAGCAGGATATAAAATAAAATAACTGCTGAACTTTGCCAAGATAAAGGAGAGCCCCTCAAAATTTATGTTTTACAGAAGACTGCCAGATATTCTGGGCTTGGAGGCCAAAGGTAGATGCCACCACATTGCAGAGGAAACTTGTGATGACTGGCCAGGCAGCCAGATGTCTCCGCCTTTTCTATAGTTTTGGAAGTTGCTTTCTCTGAGCTTCCTGTTTGCTCAAGTAATATTTTGTCCTTCTTGGGTCTCTGATGGGGATTGAAGATAAGATAGTTATAAATTTACAGTTTTCCTTGTACCAAATTCAAAATAACTTACATAAGAAAAGTAATGTTTATAAGATTGAGAAAAAAGCTTAATTTGCTTATCTAAAAAGATGTTTTAAGGTCTAAAAAGATGTTTTAAGGATGCTAATACAAGTTATATCAAAAATGGTTAGGTATAAAACTTTGACTAAGACAGGATAGATAATGGAGTTTATTCTTTAAATTTGCCACATATAAATGGACTGTACATTGTGAATATAATTCTTACCTGATATTTGTTCTTATTGTATATAGTTTTACTGTGTTAGAATTGAAACCTTTCTTTATTTATTCAGAAAAAAATGAGGATGTGTTGTGGAATATTCTTTTAAACTCTGAAAATGTGTCACTTTGACTGGTTTAATAAAAAGCTAAACAAGGTAGGAGGTATAGGTGAGACTTCTGGACAGAGAGAACTCTGGAAGGAAGAAAGGAGAATCAGTCACCAGTCCGATGCAGAGTAACGAGGATGGGTAAAATGAAAATGAAGTAACAAACACGGAAGAACATAGATTTAAAAATATGAATTAATTAAGTTGTAAGAGCTAGTTAGCAAAACGTGTCTCATAAGTTGTTCTGATTCATATAATTGACCCAGTCATTTCTGTTTCACCTGCCTTGCTTGAATCCAAGCTTTTTGTCTTCTAATGTCCACATTATTCACAATAAACTCTATTTTAGAGAGAACTACATAGCTTGAGTTATACTCTATACACATTAGACATTAGCTCCATGGTCTCCTGTCTCATAGATGAGAACTCTATAGCATTTGTTGGGCCACTACCCATACAATACAATACTTGGCCAACAAGACATTATTGTTCATCATGATCCATCAGTCAAAATTCATTTAAGGAAAAAGATGGCCTTGCATTCTAGTAGTAAAAATGTGCTTCAAAAAGTAAAATGAGAAAATGGAAGAAAGCCAGAAACTGTGAATACGATCATGTTTTTACTTAAAATTTCCATTTTTATTTGTTCCTTTGTTTTCATTTTTTATTTTTTTTCCATTTCTCAATATTTTTAGTGTAAAAACTAAAACCATTACTTCTGCCTCAAAGGCAACGCATGGCCTTTTCCTCTTTTTCCTTTTCCCTGGTACACAACTTTTAGCTTCCTAGTTGTACAGGCAACAAATGTACAGTAATGCCCATCATGTGTAAACATGCTGACAAATATCTGTACATTGAGTGGGTGTAAATGAACCATCTACTAAGTGAAGACATTCAAGAGTTATGACAAGACCCATCTCTGAAGCTGTCACAACTTGAGATGAGTATATAAACACTCAAAATCTTGATAGATAATCACAAATTGGAGGAACACAAATCCTGCAAGGCCAATTCTATCATCTTATGTTTAGTTGTCTTAAAACAAAACAGAATAGCCGTGACAACTTTCTAATAAGTCTTTTCAACCATGTTTTTTTTTTTTTAAAAAAAAAAATCTACTGTTGCAGTAAGAAATGAAATGGCCATCTGTTTCACATTGAAAGGAAATGAAGAAGTATTACCCAGGAATTAGAGCCCTTTTTTCCAGTTAGCACAGCTCTGGGAAAAGTGGGGAAGGTTTATCTCACATCCTGATGTTCACACATAGACTCAAACAGAAAATCTTCTGAATGTTTGCTAAATGTGTATGATTAAAATAAACTCCACAGACAACCATTGTATATGAGAATATTAAGTTTCAATATTTTCTTTTTCTAAAAACATTTTATGTACAGTGACACTTATTAAGAACTATTTTAATTGGATGCATGCTGAGGGATGTATATATGCACATGAGTGTGGGTGTCCTGAGGATGTTGGGAGCTTAAGATCCTCTGGAGCAGAGTTTCAGGTGCTCATAACTGATCTGATGTAGGTGCCAGGAATTGATCGCAGGTCCTTGTCAAGAGCAGTATGCACTGTTAACCAGACTGCCATTTCCTTCTCTCCCCATATTCTTTTTACTGTCTTTCTTAAATAAAAATATTTTCGGTTCTCCTACTTAATTTCAAATGCTCTAGTTGATTTACAATGTGATTTTTAGAAGTATTTCAAAATTTTATATTTACTCATTAATTTATAAGTTACATAGAACAGATTAGTCATTCCTCTTCCATTTTTTGGATGAGGGAAATCAAAGATAAGATCAGCTTTTTTGAGGGATAGTTTATAAGAACAAGTCCCTTATTTTCTAGTTATGTTATAAACTTCAGCAGATGGACAGCCATATAACCACCCACATAATCAATATATAGACCCTACTTGAGAACCCTTTTATAACCAATTTTATTTATATTTTATTTTTCAAATGTTTCACTTTTATTTTATTAACTATTTAAAAATGTATATACACACAGAAAAATAATTTTAGTCTTTGTTAATTAGTCTTTATTGTTAATTTTATTATTAATCTTTGTTGGTAGATTTGGCAATGGATAGGGAATGGTTGACAGTAATTCTTAGAAGTCATATACATGCTCTTGAGAGTTTATAGACACTTACAATATGGACTCAGTTTTCAGCAGACTAGAAGGCAAGCATTCTGAAATTTCTCCCACTTATTTACTGCTTGATCCTGTAGGGCATATACCTTCTCAAAGCACTGGTAAGTGACACTTACAGAGAATAGGATCTTTGCTAAGAAAAGACCTGAGTTTACTGAAAGTAGAATCAACTCCAAGTATTTCCTGAGGGTTACCATGGACCAGAGCTCTTGCTAGGCTCTCAAGAGGCACAATAAAACCAGATTATAAATGGTATATTGTCCTCAAAGAATTTAGAGGAAGGCTGAAAATACAGAAACAGAAAAGAGCAGACATGTCTCTTAGGGTTGATTGTGTTCTGAGAAAGACGTACTGAGAGTGAGCTAGTTTCGTGTGAGGTTGAAATTTACTCTGCACCAGACATGATGCTCTGTGCTTGACAATGTCCTGGTTAATCTTGGCCTCCGTAAAGGGTCCTCTTCAAAAGTACACAACAGAAGGCTTTTTAGACATTTATACCAAGATGTTTTTTTTTTATTTCTCTGTGTAGGCATATCTAGGAACTTCAAGGTGTCATGAAGATCTGACCACCACACTACTTGCTCTATTTAACATTCTTTTGTTGTTGTTCATTGTTGCGTTTCTTGTTGTCACTGTTGTTGTTCACATAATCTCAAGATGTGCGCAGCTTCTGCTGCTAAGCATCTACTAAAAGGCAAGTGTTAAAATGTCCACAACAACATATTTATCATAGCTCCAAGAGAGTAACAAAGTAATTATATATTAAGTATGTAATGGATAAATGAAATGTGGTTGGCCTACCCAATGAAATATTACTCAGTTATCAAATGGAATTAAGTCTGCATATCCATTAAAACATATATGAATTTAGGATATATGAATTTAGATGTATGCTAAAGGAAAGAAGATAGGTGTAAAAAACTACATGTTGTGTGATTTCATTTGCCAAAAATGACCAGAATAGACAAGATTTTACAGGCAGAGAATGTATCTTTGATTGTCCAGGACAGCAGTGGGGCGAGAGATGGGGAATAAGAAGTGACTACTAATATCTGTAGAAAGATGTTCAAATTTAACTGGGGCAAGGAAGTTGTTCAAATTTAACTGCTTGATGGTTGTACAACTCTGAACATAGTAGCAACCACTGAATTTTAAAGTTTTAAAAGTCCAGCAGTAGTCCAGAGAACTGGGACTGCTCTTAGAGAGCATCAAAGCTTAATTACAAATCCCCAAGTCAGACAGTTCACACACACAAACACACACACACACACACACACATATATATATACATATACATTCCTAAATATCACCGGTTTCGTCCAGTTAATATATGTTTGTTAGACTGACCATTTGGCACTGGATAACCAGTTGGAAATATTTTAAAAATTATAGCCTTTAGATAATGATGTATTTATATATATATATGGACATATGTTTAGGTATCTGTGCCAGTATATAATGCAACTTAATAATAATCAATATTGTAAATTTATTATCAAATTTCATCACAGACATGATAAGGAAACATTATAGCATGTAGGCATACACTATAGCTGGAAGCTGAGAGTGACAGCCTGAACCATAAATGGAAAGAAGATACAGGTAGAAAGAGAGTGAGAGAGTGTTGTAATTAGGGGGTAGGGGTGTGCGTGTTGTGTTCCCCAGCCACCAGGCTCCCAAGCCCCCAGCCGCTGGCCCGCTCAGCTACTGGTTGCTTGCACCCGAAATAACCACGTGAGGACGGTATTCATTTAAACTCTGCCTGGCTTATTATCACTAGCCTTTTCCCGGCTATCCCTCACCTCATAAACT
>JAQHUG010000013.1:5322671-5339127 GCA_028555095.1 Dicrostonyx torquatus | reverse complement strand
TGGTCCACCTGGATTTGATGAGCTCCCAATAGATCAAGTACACTGTCTCTGTTGGTGGGCCAGTCCCTCATGGTCCTGACATCCTTGCTCATCTTCTCCCTCCTTCTGCTCTTCCACTGGACCTTATAACTCTTTCTTTGCTCTGTTATAACACATCAAGCTGTTGATTCCAAGTTAGCTTCTGTCATCTCTTGGTTTGTCTCACTTTCCTTCCCTCCTTTACATAGATCTTTGTTCTTTATTGTGTTCTGTCCTGAAAAGTATATGGAAATTTATACTCTAGTCAACTGTAGTAAGAATGAAGGCTATGTGTGCAACCATGCTGAATCACTCCCAAACCTCAAGAGACTGAGAAATGTGAACAAAGAGTGTCTTTGCTATTCCTAAGGAGATTTTTCGATCACCTACCCCTCAGAAAAGAGACTACCACAGCCATGACCTCTGGCAGCGTGTCATGTTGCATACCAGAGGGCTTCTTTTTTTCTTACAACATCTGCCTTCTGGAAATACCATTCACATTTGCATTTCTAAAGAAGCTCCAATGGCTTTGACTATGTTTCTAAAAATACATAAGCTCTCCATTTATATTTAAACCCAGATGATGGCTTACTCTGTCTAGGGCTCCTTTACAAAGATAATGAAAGGCACATGCTTTTAAAAGATGGTCAGCAAAACCTGGACTGTGCACCTTTATAAGCAGCGAAGTATAATGGCACCTCCCTAGCACTCAGTGTCTCAGCAAATGCTTGATATGCTATGGAAAGTCTGTGGGTGCGGATGGCATGTGTACAAAGAATGTCTAAGAGCAAAACTTATCAGAAGAAACAAACACATTGTCTTTTGGTTTCATTGAAGTGAATTTCACTAAATCCAGTCATAGTTGCCCAGAACTATGGAACTGTTAAAAATAAATATAAAAATAACAAAGAAGCAGGAAACTTGCAAAACAGAACAGATGATAATGAAGATGTAGCATTTGACAAGTCCTAGCCATTTCTCCAGAGTGTTCTCATCACATCACAGACCCAGGCACTGAAATCTCCTATAACTTCCAACACAATTGCTTTGAAGTATAATTAAAGGGTACAACACTGACTTTCTGCAAAGTCACAGTTATCCTTCTCAAGGAGTATAAAATCAGTGTTCCTATTAAGTCTTAAATGGTTTATTCTTTTACTATTAAGATAGATCCTGTCTTAGAAGAGCACATACTTACAGCAAAACAGTAGACCATAAATGTATAACTCAATGGATTTTCACAAAGAAGCACCATCACCCTGTTGAAAATATAGAGTGTTTCATACATTGACAAAATGGCACCTGATGTTACTGGTCAATCACCACACACACTATTTTCTCCTAAGGTAACTATTGATGGCCATAAGTTCAGTGTCATAAGATTCTGACTTTACATAAATGGAGTTATAAAAATTGAAGCTTTGTTTTGTTTTTGCTCTCTCTGTGTGTATACACATGTATTTGGGTTCCTAGAATCCAGAATATGGAGTTAGATGACTTGGAGCCTGAGTTATATGGGTAAAGTCTCTTGGCAAAGATGCTAGGAACTGAACTCTGGTCCTTTTCATAAGCAGTAAGTTTTCTCAACTACTGAGCCATCTCTCCAACACTCCCAAGTCTTCTTTGACATTCCCTTTGTACTGCATTTCATCTACGAATCTTCATTCTTTCTCATTTCTATTCTGTCATTACAACATTAATGTGTGCTTCTGAATTTGTAGTTCTTATACCTATTGCTGCTCTGAACATCACTGCATGTGTCTTTAATATGCAGTTTTTGATTTCTTTGTTAGTTACGCAGCTACAAATAAGTTCATTAGGTTAGAGTAAGTGCAGGCTTTAGGACTTCATCCATAACCGCATACATAACGTCAGTGTTTCTGTTCTTGCATGAAGCCTTGACTGACCATGAAGCAGAAGGCTCAATAACCCATTCCCTAAACACTTATACAAAGAGGCATCGAGTCTCATGCACAGAACAAGATGAAATCGGAGAATCAACACATTAGTGGAGCCTTTCTTCCATGCCTGAATTTCATGTCAGTATATCCTCTTCACACTCAACACTTCCCTAGCAAATTCCTTCACCAATGCACAGCCTTCTGGATTTCTTACCCATCCCTATCTCACTTCTCCAAATAAACCTCTTGCAATATAATGTCCCTAGAGCATTATGGAGATACTAACCTAAAAGAAAAGGTATGGCTATTTGGTTGTGGTTGGTAATACCGGATTTTCAAACTGTGAGTACATCAGTCTATTGTATAGTCTTCTGTCTCTCATTAGCACTGTCCGCCTATAGAAACATATCCTTGAAAATCTGGCGACCCTTGTAATCCATGAAAACACATAATCTTAACTACTTCTCCAATGCTGTTAACAACCCTTGGCTTAATCAATCCTTCTATCTAATTTGTCTCCTAGATGCTGATGTTTCCTCAAGTTTATTGCAAGTCTGCTCAGCTTCCCACATTATATTCAATCTTTGAAACTGTTAATCGAACACCAGGGAATTATTTTATTTCTTATTATAAATAACAGATAGTTATTGCAGAAAATGAGAAATTAATACATGTTAAATGAACCAACTTAATCTTGTGCCCTGTCATCAATAAATGCAATTATCATTTCATTATATACCTTTCCAATATTTGTAGGTTTTTTTATGTGTTTTGGGCACAGGGAAAGTTGAGTTGCTGTACAGCCTTAGAAGGTACCCCATGGACACCAATGATGATGTGTAAAAGTTACCTTTGGAAACTATTCTGGGTAGAACAAGAGGAGCAGGCTGGTATTCTACAATTTATTTGGTCACTGGCCATGGGCCAACCTCAGAGCATGATATTCAGAGGGGCTGCTTTATTTAGGAGACATCTGTAAGCATCTAAAACATGGGAACACTGATCCACAAAGTGGGAGCCAGGAGGTATTCTACAATACTGTCCACAAAAACATATAGTGAAATCGCTTTTAATCACGTTTTGTTTTGCAAGCCATTACCACTGAGGTTTGACATTTCCAAGTGACAAAGCTAAATATTTTGAGGACATACATCTAAGATAATAAAGTATCCATTATAAGTTTTAGAAAGTTGCAGATGTTCCCATAGCAACCGAGTTGTACTTTAACAATTAAACTATTTCTATTTTAGTAGGTAATTCACATTATTCAGCATGTTCAACTTATTTACAAAATAGTTCAATTGTTTTACTTACGAATAGGAAACCACTTTTGTTTTCATCTACGAGATAGGAGGACCTATTCATACTGAGTGAAAATGAATAGCTATCCTTGTAAAATCATTGAAAAACAACTTTTTTCAATATTTCCAAGGAGGTTTCTGCATGTTGTTTGCTTTCCTTTATGGATGTTTTAGAAACCGTGGTGAAAATGTCTTTCCTTATCAGAAGGAACACAGAGATTTGGGTTTTGTTTCGATTTTTTATTATGTTCAAATATTGCGAACACTTGATTGGACACCTTCATTGCCTAATGAAGTTACTTACATGAAATCCCTGTGGTATGCACACACCTATTTATTTATTTATTTATTTATTTATTCATTCATTCATTCATTCATTCATTCATTCGTTTTTGACTGGAGTGAAAAAAAAAAGAATAAAGAGAAAGCCAAGTGAATATGGGAATGTAGTTAGTGTTGGCATAGCCCGGGAGCCACAGCCCTTGCTCACTGCACCTGCACTGGGAGATGTATAAATAAAGCTGATGTCTTTACACCAATGATCTTGCTATAAAACAAGCCCTCACATAAATTTGTCGGCTGCTTCACATGAAAGCTATCAGCCTTGCCTTTCACCCAACTAAGTTACAGCAGAAATGTTTATTTTGGTCACTAATTAAGTCATGTGGAAAGGTCAGATTCATATAAGGTAAAGAAAACATTAGTCTCTCTCCTCCCCACCCAAGATATAAGTATTTCAGACATGGCAGCAATAATTTACATGCCTGTTTTCTCTTCACTTACATTCAACAAAGCAAGAAGGGTCCCTCTAATGCATGCAGGTTTTCCTCTCACAAATTCAGACCAATGTATTAAATCATGACCATTATTAGACTTCTTTAGCAATATTTGAAACCGGATATGTTTCTTATTATCATTTCTACAGTCAGATGAAACTATTACGTACATAGAACATTCATTAATGAAATCGTTATTGTCGATTAGTTGCCAAAGATTACTAGCAACAAAATCACGGTTGGAAAACAGATGAGAAATTTGACTTGCAAAATGTCCATGGAGATGTGTGGCTGCGAATAAATTGGTGCTATGCATGACCATGCATGCCACCCGTAGGCAAAACAAGGGTGGCTTTAAGTGTTCATGTGTCTGTGCACATGTCCTCACAGCACCCAAACCTTCCTCGACTCTGTTCATGAATCCTTACGCTTGCATTTATAAACTGTGCACAATAAAGCCACTCACGTATGTGTGAAGTGGTATTTAGGAAACAACCTGTTATTGTGTTAGTATTAATATAAGCTTTGCAGTTTGTAAGAGCTGCTAGGAACTAAATTTGTTCCCTAATATTGTCAGGAAATTAGTGATAGCCATCAATGTACCATCAATTATGATAGCAAGATCTATAATTCTAATCATAATTTTTGTACATGAGGTAGGAAAAGGCTGTAGTTAAATCAACACTTAACACCATTGAAATTCTTTAGTTCCACAATTCCTTTTTAATTTTAATTGAAGTGGAGCTTTGCTTGTCAAGTTTAGCCGCATAGAACACCATACATTTGACAAAATATTGAATGAAGATTCTAATTAGGAAGTTTAATATTTAAAACAAAGCAACAACATAAAAACAATGAATTACAAGCAACGGACCTCCTCTCACTCATTTTACAAACACTGAAATCAAACTTAAACTTGATTCACTTTTTTGTTGTTTTAATGCATTTTCTGTGCTTTAAAATGTTTATGATAAGCACTGAAAATATGAAAGGTTTTTGTCAGAAGGCTTTTGTCCTTGGGAGGATGCTGTCTACAGGGGCTCTTTGCATTGCTTTGTTTTTCTACCCCTTGGTGCCATCTCATTGTTTGTGAAGTGAAGGCTTAGTTAAACCTGGTAAAGTGGGCGTTATTTACTCAGTAAACCTTAACAGCTTTGTGGAAAAGCTTTAGACTTAGCTGTTATGAGGGGGAAAAAGAGTGCTTACCGAACAATTGTTTAGAGAAATTTGCCTCTGATGGGCTTTATTCTAAGAGAATTTGAGTATCTGCCGTAGCAAAGGATCATTTCTGCAACAATTTGGCCATAAGCATAAATTGTCATTCATTTTCAAACTGCTTAGTGAAGGAAGAGATGGTAGTTTCTGGTTTAATTTCAAAGCTAATTTTTTGTCACAGCTCTCCTGAATTTTGGCACTTCTTTGAGTGAGACATTCTGGCTGTTTTAGTCCACCCTGTTCATATGAAAAGTGTTCTATTATTCTGGGAACAAATAGAATAATGAGAAGATTAGTGCACAATGAAGTATAACTTCTTTTATCCTCAGCTAGCACATGCTCAATACAGAAATGATCTTCTCAATCTTAGTAAATACAGACAGCGTGGTATAGCCATGTGTGACTTCACCTTAGCTGTAGTAAGACTGGAACCTATCACTCAGCTACTCAATGTAGAGTTAGTTTTAAAGATTGAAATCCAAAATGATTTTATCTGTCCTGGCTCTTAAAATGTGTTCTAGCCTCTGTCTGGGAGTGTCAAATCTAGAATCACTGGCTGCACCTCTATGCCGGGTCACTTTGCCCTTCCTCTGTAATCTTTGCCTCGTTCTTACTCTATTCATTGTATGGAGAAAGGGGTTCAGTCATCAAGTAAAAGCGTTGAGGTCAGCCTTGCTAACAAACTCCATCTTCTTTCTCTAATGAGCTTCACCTTAAAAAAAAAATCAGGGGCAAGAGTCCATTGTGAGTCACTGGTGAGTCTCAATAAAGGAAACCGCACTGAAATCTGAAGGGATATAGGTGTAAAAAGTTGTGTAATCTCTTGCATGAAGCCAAGTGAAATGGAGACAATGACATCCTATGCTTTGAGGTTGAGAAAAAGCTGTAAAGTCACATCTCCACTGATAAGGGTAGGGTTAATCAGCTACTAGAAATATCTCGATGCCAATAATTAATGCTATGGTTAGATAGCTAATAGAAGAATCTGAGAGCTATTATTGGTGCAGAAAATCTAGTTTAATCTCCAGCTGAGTGATATTTTCTTATTGTTATTCTTTTGTGATTCATTCATTATTCATCCATTCAAATACATGCAATATAACATTTTTATTATTATAATTCTTTGAAAAAAATCTCACATAATGTCTTTTGATCATAGTCACTTCCTATTCCACTCTTCCCCCAATATTTCTTCACAGATCTACCCCTCATCTCCCATCTACTTCTTTCTTCCTATTTTTGTTATATATGCATATATAATTATATAAATACAGTATGCTGAAACCATTTAGTATTGCTCGTATCTTTCTATATATATATATGACCACTTGATACTGGATAATTGCTTAGGGTGATCATCCCTGGGAAGGACTAATTCTCTCTCTTTCAGTTGTCATTATTTTCCTATGGTTTTCCTTTTAGGGAAGGGCCTAGTAAGATTTCTTTCATCCACATTGACTGCCAACTTAGTTTGTCATGTGTAAGGCTACTATATTATTGAGATTTCTTTTTTTCTTTCTTTCATCTCTCCCTCTTCTTTTTTGAGACTGGGTTTCTCTGTAGCTTTGGAGCCTGTCCTGGAACTATCCCTTGTGGACCAGGCTGGCCTCGAACTCACAGAGCTCCACCTGCCTCTGCCTCCTGAGTGCTGGGATTAAAGTGTGTGCCACTTTAAGTGCAGTTTCTCTTTCTGTACAGAAGACACAGTCACATAGCAGGTGTCTTGGGCCTATGATTCCTACAACCATTCTGCCCCTCCTTTTGGGTTTCCTGAGCCTTAGGTGTACAGACTGTGTTTTAGCTGTATCAATTGCGGCTGAGCACCCCACCACTAGTTACAGTCTCTAAACTTCTCAAGGATCAACTTTGCAGCAAGCATTATCAAGAAGAAGGGAGGTCATAATATGGAACAGGAAATTCTATACTCCTAATGAGTTTTTTATTTTGTAAAAGAGAACAGAGGAAGGTACTTTACAAATAAGTGACTATGATTTCCATATGTTGTGGACACTGTAAAGAATAACAAGTACATTACGGTGTTGTGAAAGAGAAGCAAGGAGCAGAGGGTTGACAATGGGAAGTGATGTTAGCAGCCAAAGGACTAATGCAACAACAGACTCAGCATTTTTGCACGCTAGAAAATGTGCACAGTATGGCAAAACAAGCAAATGCAGTGGGCTAACCCAGAGGTGGGTAGAAACCAAAACAAGGACTTCTGAACCAGTGACAAATGATGTAGAATTTATTCAAATCATGTTTTGGATTCACTGAAGAGTTTCATCGATTATCTTAAATTAATGCAGTAGCTGCATTATGGGCAAACGATGGAGGAAACAAGAAGATCATTTATTATTTTTGAATCCAGGAAAGAAATGACCATGGTTTGTGTAAGGGTGATACTGATGAAGACAGGAAGCAGGCACAGTGATGACACACCTTATTTTTGTTTCTGATAGGATATCCAGGGATAAATGTGGGAAATATCTATATAATGTATAGATCTTAGATTTGCATAAAATGCTGGTATGCAAAGCAATGGGGAGTTGACCTCTGCTTACTAAAGAAGTTTGCTATCTCACAGACTTAACGTTAGGGCTGTGATTGTCAGAACCTACAAGAACGTAGTCCAGTTTAATTGACTTATTTAGGCAGTTGCACTGTGTACTTGTACAATTTCTGACATATTCTTTTTGTCTGAATGAAAGAAGAAAATCCAGTAATTGAGAAACATTGCCTATCCTCAGTCATTATTATTTTTGCTCCCCTCTCTCTTGTAATATTCATATTCCGTTCAATCTTCTCTAATATTTACCATTTTACAAAATTGAAACCATTGGTGGAAAAAGGTATATTTATTTTATTAAACTGATAGTATTCATAGGCTTGGAGACAAGGAGTCATGTGACTGCCATACTTCAGATGGTTCAGAAATATTACATGCCTTTTGATTTGCGAAGGGCATTTTTTCTATCTTGTGACTTTCAACCTTTATCTGTCCTATTTTGTCATTTATCAAATTATTCTAATTTGAATATAATCAACATTTGTGTTGTAACATTATCCAGATCTTGTTTTATTCAAAGATCTGATGAGACTCTAGGTGACCAAATGAATACAATTGACTACAATCTACAAAAAGTGCATTCTTGCTTAAAACTAAGGCAATCATTAAATATGCATTTCTATTTAAGAAACTCAGATGTTAATGCATAAAAAGGACTTAATTTGGTGTCTGTTTAGTACTTTTGGACTCTGTTATAAATCAGAACATAGAAGTAGGATATTTAATACATACTTTGAGTCTTCTTTTAATGGTTTTAAGTATTTAAATCAAGACATTAATATAGTTTAAGAATTTGGGAGACATTTTATTTATTAATTTTATTTTTATTCAATATATTTTGATCATCTTTTCCCCTTGTCTTACTCCTCAAGACTTCCCTATTCACCCAAGTTTATATTTATGTTATTTCTTTCTCTTTCTCTCTTCAAAAATAAGACTAAAAACAAGAAACAAAAATAAAGCTAAAACTAAATACCACAAAAATACTAACAGGTGAAAGACCAGTAAGACAAAAGAAAATAATGCCAAAATAAACCAAAATGAAACAAAAAGCCTAAAACAATACCATGGAATAATCCATTTTCTTTTTTACCCCCCTTTTTTAAATCGATTTTACTGAGCTCTACATTTTTCTCTGATCCCCTTGTTGCCTCCCCCCTCCCCTTCAACCCTCCCCCAAGGTCCCCATGCTCCCAATTTACTCAGGAGATCTTGTCTTTTTCTACTACTTATGTAGATTAGATGTATGTATGTCTCTCTTAGAGTCCTCATTGTTGTCTAGGTTCTCTGAAATTGTGGTTTGTAGGCTGGTTTTCTTTGTTTTATGTTTAAAAACCATATATGTGTGAGTACATATGATAATTGTCTTTCTGTGTCTGGGATACCTCACTCAAAATGATGTTTTCTAGCCCCATCCATTTTCCTGCAAAATTCAAGATGTTGTTATTTTTTTCTGCTGTGTGGAAGTACTCCGTTGTGAAAATGTACCACATTTTCCTTATCCATTCTTTGGTCGAGGGAATCCATTTTCATTGGCCAACTACTCCTGGGCATGAGACCTGTCCTGGAGTGTGGCTGCTACACTTTTGAAAAACTTCCTCGTCATCTATTAAGACTAGAAGTGGAACAGAGATGGGAAATGGTTGGCCCTCCTGTTGTTTGTACTTTAGTACATGAAAGGGCAACTACAAACACATTTTACAAAGACTTGTAGGAAGGGGAAAGATTCTCAGTAAAACACAAAACAGTCTTTGGGGGAGCTGCTTCCTTTCAGGAGACTAGGGAAGGACTTCCACCTGAGACAGGGCAGCTGACAAGGAATTTGGGAAAGGTATTCTAAGTAGTCTTTCCTAAGGCAGGAGGCGGCACAGTAAAGGTGACTCTCCCCTCGTTTCTCTCCTTAGTGTAAAGGTACCTCCTTTCTCCCCATCACTACTCATGACTCAACCAAAGACCACTCTCGGTTTAAGCATCATTTTAAAATGATTCTTCATCCTCACTCTTTTCTTTATTATCCTCACTCTTTTCTCATTGACAGAGACAGTCAGTCTCTGAACTTAGGAGGAGGCATTTCCACAATGCTTAACATGAGGTTCTACAGGAGTGAAAATAAAAGTTTTCCCCTTTATTTCTCCAACACATTTTTAAATGTCTGTTAAATTTTAGAAGAGTGTATATATTGGTTGAATATAACAATATTTTGGAGAAGATACAGTGGACAGAAAATGAGAGACGGCGTGTTTTACACATATGCTGTATATTCTACAGCCCCTCTATGACTTCTGACCTCACTGATGTTTGCTTTTCCCCCGTATCTTCTTCCCTGTATCTTCCCCATATTCTTCCATGTATCATCCAACTTATATCAGTCACATTGATAATTGCAATATGAACAATAATAGAGGTAAACAAAAGTCAAAAAAGCTGAAGCAGATGCTGAAGGTATTATTTTTAATATCTTGCTGCGTTCACTTTGTATATCGAGTTGCTTTAGTTGTCCTATACTGAATAAAGAAATATTTTTAAAACTATGACTAATTTAATTCAGAATATATTTAAAAGTGAAAGGAGTTTGGTTTCAAAATGTGTTCCATTTGCTTCTGGGAGATGTTGGAAACCATGCAATTATCTTAGTCTCCATTGATGTATTGTTAATCAATAAGGTATTTAGTTGCTTTCTACTTAATTTTGTTTTTATTTAATGAATTGTATTAACATCACTATGCCTAGTAAGTCTATGAAGAGTAGGGATGCTGAAGCAATTCATAAGTAGAGCCTAAAATTGCATGGAATTCAGATGCTAAGACAGTGCAAGATACAGGCTCCTAGGATGAAATATTGTTACGAATACTGAGACTGATCAAGGACTCAGTGAGCTCATCATCACTATCATGAGAAGCTCTTCAGTGTCTAGCCATTGTCCAGCCGTTGTTCAGTCATGTGACTGCCTCTGCCTCTGCACACATGTGTGGTCTATTCAGTACACCTGCCAAGGACTATGACTATAAACAATTTGAGAATTTCTCTTTCCAGTACTGACTATAAAAGTAGATCCGCTGGACAGTGGTAGCACATGCCTTTAACCCAGCCCTTTGGAAGCAGAGGCAGATGGATCTCTATGAGTTCGAAGCCAGCCTGATCTAGAAGAGCTAGTTCCAGGACAGGCTCCAAAGAAACAGAGAAACCCTGTCTCGAAAAACCAAAACCAAAAAAAACAAAAAAGGAAGAAAGTATATCCACCACATAGAATACAAAGGCATCATCGCAAGTCATCCTTAATCATGCCATGCTCATTTTAGAATCTCTATCAAGATTTTTCCTATATGACCTGAAAGATTATGTGGCAGGATCAGGAAGATGGTTGAGTGGGCTAAAGCATTTGTCCTTAAACAAAACATTTTTAGTCTGTTTCCTGTGAACAACAAGAGAGAACTTACTCTTGAGCACTGTCCTCTGGTCTCCACATGCATTCCATCATGTGTGTGCTCGCACTAGAACATACACACACACACACACACACACACACACAAACACGCTGGGTGCCAGATGTAGTACAAATTCTAACTGCTCTTAATAAAAACTCATAGTCAGATAGTAGGGGGTGGAAGATGAGAGATCAGAGAAGCAGTCTAGCCAGCCACTAGAGAGACTATTAACCTCTACCAAATCCTCAAACCAAAAGGGCTATCCTGTCCTCCTGCATCCTCTGACTGACTGCTTCAGACTATATCTCCCAACTGCATCCTCAGACTGCATCTGAACTCCTGTCTCCTTCCGCCTATTTCTTTTTCTGCCCAGCTGTATCCCTTCCTTTCTCCACCTCCTTAGTGTTGGAATTAAAGGCATGGAACTCCAAAGTACTGGGATTAATGGTGTGAACAACCAACTTCACACAAGTTTTATTTGTTAAAGCCCAAACAAAATATCACTGTATATATAAATGTAATAAAAATTTAAAGGATGCAGAGTACCTAGCATATTCTTTTTCATGTAAATAATCTTTTTATTGTTTTATTGCACTATACATTTTCCCCACTCCCCTCCCTTCTACCCTCTCCTGTGACCCACACACTCCTCATTTACTCAGATCTTGTCTTTGTCTCTTTCCTATGTAGATCCATATGTATGTCTCTCTTACGTCTTCTTTGTTGTCTAGGTTCTCTGGGGTTGTGGATTGTAGGCTGGTTTTTCTTTGTTTTATGTCTAAAAGTCACTTATGAGTGAGTACATATTATATTTGTCTCTCTGGGTCTGGGTTACCTCACCCAATGTGTGTGGGGTTTTTTCCTAGATTCATCTATTTGCCTGAACATTTCAAGATGGCATTACATTTTACTGCTAAATAGTGCTCCATAGTGTAAATGTACCACATTTTCTTTATCCATTCTTTGGTTGAGGTGCATCTAGGTTGTTTCCAGGTTCTAGCTATAATGAATAATGCTAATATGAACATAGGTGACCACATGTTCTTGTGGTATGATTGAGCTCATGAGTGATTAACACTAAATAGTTTTTAAAGGATCATATCATTAGTCAGCTGATCTTGTTTAATACTCTGTGAGCCTAAGTTATCTTTATTTATGTGAACAATTTGTTTCAAATGAGTAAAATTTTAATCCTTATAAATGCGTTTATATGACCACTTGTCTCCATTAGCCAGATAATTAAGCAGATTAAGTGACTTATTGATTTGATTATTTTTAAAATTAATTAATATTTATAAATAGGTTACACACAGAAGCAAATGCATAAAAAACATCACCTCATAGGACCAAGCCACGTAATTATGAAATCTGGTCATTTTCATGGTACATGAATCAACTTTGTGCTCATGAGCATGTTTGGAAGCTTTGTGCCCAGCATATTTCTTTGGAAAACATACTTTTCTCCTCTGTTTCAACAACATCGTTTGCCCTTTTGGTTCGATGGCTGAATTTCTTCAGAATAAGAAATATCAAAGATTTTTAATCAAGGTCTTAAATATTGGGACATATAAAACCCACACAAAAGCAAACACTATTAACTTTTGTAATATTTATGTAGTACTGTGCCTTAGAAATATACACTTTGATTATATTTTATATAGTTTCAGTGAAAAGCAAAACATGAAAGCTCGTTTTAATCTTGTTCTGTGTACGGTGCTGGTTGCTTTTCTCACAGTTGTGAAGCGATTTTTGAGAATCGACAAAAATCACTTCAGCTTTTGCATTTCTGAACACCAGCTGTGGTTTCACAATTTTCTGACCTTTGTACTCCAGATCCTCTTTCTTCTCCATTATGCATGTGATAGTAGGATGTAGAATTAAAACTATCACCAGTGTAACACCACTGTATAACCTCTGTGTTCTTCATTGTCCTGTCACAACACCAGAGAAAGTGATATATTGGATGATAACACTGTGGCCAGAAGCATTCCCTTTACCAAGATAACTAGCAAATAGCAAATGCGTAGTTAAACTTGGATACCCATGGGCTTCATGGACACAAGCAATGAAACAAAAATGCAAATGCCCTGGCATTTCAACTTTTCTTACTTAACTGGTAAAACATCCCAGAACACTCTGAATTAGCAGATAAATGAGGCCGGTAAACAGAAGGAGGGAATCACAATGGGAAAGATTGTGATCCTAATATGCTGTGATTTGAATATCTTCTTTTTCTGTTTTTAAAGGAGTAGAGGACCAGGTAAACACATAGTGAGGGCCTGCCCCAAGGTCTCAGAGGAACCAATGACTCTAAACTTAAAGTTCATTAGCTTCCTAATGAACTTGCCTTGCCTGTCTCAGACACCAGATCAGCTTCAAAGACCTAAGGTTATCAGTTCCACAAGCATGCTTCCCAGACGTGGCCCTGCAACACACCTTGCCAAATTAGGCTCCAGTACGATATCTTCCTTGGTCTAAATTTACCCCTAAGTTTCATTTCCCAGCTGGAGACACACTATCACAGGTCTTCAATTTGGAGTCATCCCAAAAAACTGCCTGCAATGGTATTTTCCACTCAGCTTCTATATTCGTCCTCAAAATGTCTCTAAGAATAGCACCCACTGGGAAGCTTCCTGTGACACTTGAAAATAATGTCACAAAAGAGATAAACACATAGGACTCACTTTCAGGACACTTTCTACTTGTTATTTTGAAAATTTCTTTTCAAAAAAATATTTTTAGTAGCCAAGTATACCTAGTCTTAAATTGAAGATAAAGTTCTCTATTTAAAATTAAAAAGCAAGCTATAAACTGGTCATAAACATTTCTATTGAATTCATCTTACAAAGAATATTTTTCAAGAAATATAAAAGGAAAAAAAAAGTAATTCAATAAGCAGATAGCCGCAGTTTTAAAAGTTGAAGATAAAATTAAAGATCCATTTAGCAAAGATTAATCCGTATGGCCAACAGCAAAGACCAAAAAACACATAAATGATACTCAGCTTCCACAGTCATCAGGAAAATTCAAACAAAAATCACTATGTATCATGACACTATGTACCATAACAGCTACAATACAAATGACTAGCAGTGAGTAAAGTTGGAGAAGAAAGGGAAGGGACAACTAGAACTCTCAGATATCATTCACAAAATGGAATAAGTAGCTAGTGGAAAGGCAGCAACTTCTTACACAAATAAATATGCTGATCCTGTTATAGATATACAATAAAATATATCTGTAAAAGGGTTATCCCAACACTTCATTAAAATGGACAAATGCTGCTAAAACGCCACAGACCAGAGAAGATACAAATTGTAATATATTCACAAAAATTGGCTACAGCTCAGCAATAAACATGAATAAACTAATGATCCCTACAGCAAGATGCACAATTCTACAAAAACAGTTTAAACCAGTCAGAAAAGATCACATATTCTAAGATTACATCTAAATGAATTGTGAACAAAAGCAAACCTCAATCACAATAAACGTGGCAATGGTAGTTCCTATGAGAGTGGCCATCCAGGGTGAGCACAACCTCCACGTTTTAGCTTCATGCTTTCTGTTTTAATATTTGTGCACATGATTGAGGGGGTGTGCCCATATGGCCTTACACATGTGAAGGTAGAGGGACAACCTCAGGTTTCCTTTCTATCTCATTGGAGACAGAGTTTGATCCCTTGTTTACTGTTGCATACATCAGACTAGCCAACCCGCAAGCTTTGAGGGGATTCTCATATTGCTGTTTCTTATCTACTAATGAGGTGTGATTGGATTACAGCTGTGCTACTAAGTCTAACCTTACTTTGGTTCTGGGACTCTGATATGAGACCTCACACTCATACAGAAAATACTATACCCACTGAACTCACCTCCCACCCTAGCTCTGTGATGCTTATTTTTACCATTTTATACATCAATAATAAAGATTAAAAAAACACACTAATTGATGGTGTCCCTAAGCAGCTCTGAGTCGCCTGAGCTGCCTAACAAGGGTTTTGATCCTTTTGATTGCTTACACAGGAGAACCAAAACCTCAATATACAGAGTCATGAAAGTCTATATCGAAGTCACATTTTTGCCTATTTAGTTTCATGTATGATTTTCTGTGTAAACTATGATACCCAAAGTGGCATCTAACAGCAATATGATAGTATCTTTTTTCTATCTACTAGGTTTTCTTCCCATAGAGGCTGAAGGAACAAAGACAAACACTAAAAAATGACTAAGTAAGTCAGGATGTTTTCTTCTTTAGACTGTGATAAACAGCCAATAGGAAGAGAGAGAGAGGGAGGGAGGGAGAGATAGCCAGACAGACAGATAGCCAGACAAAGATAGAGTCACAACTTTTAAAATGCCATCAAACACTGAAATGCCACAGCATTTAAAATAATGCTCTGTTTCAATAGCCAGAGGAAAGATTTTTGTGAAATGTGTCTTAGTTACCAGTATGAAGGATTTATTAGTGGAGAATTTTCTATGTTCTTGATGACATTCTCATTTATTGTGATATCTTTTTATACCTTTTTATTTTGGACTGGTCTGAAACTTACTAAGTATGTATTTTAAAATTCTGCTATGAATAGAAAATTATCATTGACATTATATATTTAACCCTGGTCTTAGAAGCTATTAATTGAATTGTCAATAATAGGAGATTGGTGTCACAAATACTCAATCCTGATTTGCTATTGCCATATACCTTAAGAGATAAATGAAAAAAATGGCAGTGAAATATTTCTGTACTTTTTAACAGAATTTCAGATGATTTTATAATCAATACAAATAATTACATATTATAAATTATATATTATAAAATATAATATATTGTAAATTTGTTACAATTTTCTTTGATGAACAAAACCCCAGAGATGTTCAGAAAATATTGTTTACTTTCCAATTATATGTAAATTGATATTATGAAGCATGATCTTAAAATGTTTATATCTTTCAAGTGACATTGAACCCTTTTTACCTACCTTCGGGCATCTGTCTGTATTTTGGCGATATTATTTAGGTTAATTTTCGATTTTTACTTTGGGCTTTAATTGTTTATCTTTCACTATTAACTTTCTTTTGAGTTCTTTATATATTCTTTATATCAACCCTTTATTAAATGTATCCTTTGCTTCCTATGTAAAACCCCAGTGGCACAGACAATAAGAGCAACAATGAATAAATGGGACCTCCTGAAGCTGAGAAGCTTCTGTAAAGCAAAGGACACAATCAGTAAGACAAAAAGGCATCCTACTGA
>JAQHUG010000013.1:5282879-5298884 GCA_028555095.1 Dicrostonyx torquatus | reverse complement strand
AGAAATGAAAAGGGGGACATAATCACAGACAATGAGGAAATTCAGAGAATCATTAGGTCTTACTACAAAAGCCTGTATGCCACAAAGTTGGAAAATGTAAAGGAAATGGACAGTTTTTTAGATAATTTAATGTTTTAATTGTCTTAAATTTAGCATTGTTTAAATGTGAAACCATACCATTCTCTGGCCCTGGATTCATCCATCATCACATTTGACATAGTGTACCCTATACTTCCATCAATGTGTTATGTGATCATATACTCCCATCAATATACTATGCCACTGCCTTCCATTTTCTATCCCACTGTTCTATTGTTACATCTCTTTGTCCCGTATACAATTTTACATCTACTTTCATGTCATATATACTTACATGATATAATGTATCTCTAGAACATAAGAACCCCAAATGAGAGAAAACATACAATGCTTATATGTTTCTGAGCTTGGATATTTACCAAAAGGGCTCCAAGTAAACACAGCAAAGAGATATTTGCATGTCAATGTTTATTGCAGCACCTTTCATAGTAGCTGAATTGTAGATAGAACCTAGGAGTCCAGCAACAATGAGGTGGCAGGAAAAAAAAACCTAGCATGTATACAGAATGCAATTCCTTTCATTCATAAAAAAGAAAATGGGCGTTCATACATATATACACATGCATACACACATATGTGCAAAACTATGTTCTTAACAGGTAAACGGATGCAATTGGAGAAAAACTACATTGAGACAAATTTAACCAGTCTAAGTACTTTTCTGCATTTTGTTAAGTAGGGCATCTGCCAGGCAACATGCATTTAATAAAGGTGATTTGTTAAATTAAGAGATGAGACTATAGTTTACTAAAACTCCCTTTTAGTATGTACTGACATTTATAAAGACTTGCTTTCTTGGGTGAGAGCCAATTGATCTATAGACAATCCACTGAGCTTTCAGCCAAATATATCAATCAGTAATTTGTGGTGCAGCCCAATTAGCACTTGTGGCATACTCAATACAAATAGATTGTGTTCTCTAAGACTGACTATGTAGATTGAGTTGGGTGACAAACAAGAGTATATATAGAAAATAAACTTAGACAATTGTTTTCCTTCCTAGGGGCAAAAATTATTGTTGATGCATATCTATATTTTATTTTCTTAATTATTTTATATCACTTGATTCTCTGGGGCTGGAATATCACTTGCATAAAGTAAACTATAGAAAACAAAACAAAAACTATTATCCCAAATAGTGCTTTACACAATAGGAGAAAAATAATTTGTCCTTTACCTAGTATAGAAGGAAGAAGTCTAGAGATTGCTCTATTTATAGCCCTAAGGACAGAAAAGTTGAGGGGCACAGCTGCAATGTAAAATCAGAGAAATTTTATTTTACTCTCTGTCAGGACCCCATATTTGGGCAACATCTGTCGGGGTCCAGCCGACATTCCTGGGTAGGGGCATGAGGATTAGAAATATTAGGCAAGAGGAACAGAGTTGCAAAAGAAAAAGAACAGGGACACAGAATATGACCCAGAAGGCAATGCAGTATATACTGAATTCACTCACATTTATTTTCTGTACGCTTATACACCTCAATCCAAAAAGGGAGGAGGGGGAGAAGGCAAAAGACTGCTTTAACATGATACAAAGAACAAATGGAGCAATTACCTGCTTCAATACATGAAACACCAAACAATAATATCCTGACTTAAGCATTCTGCTGTTTAAGCAGGTCATGTAGTGACCACACCTTAGACCAAGCATCCTGTAGGCAATCACTGCCTGGATCAATCCTCCTGTCATATCCTTGAAGGAACAAAAACAGGCTTGAGTTCTCTGATGTTTGGTCAAGGTGGAACAGATCTGCCTCTGCGGGCCATCTGAATATCCAAAACCCAAACTAGTCACACTCTAGTTCAAAATATCTTGTTTGTAGCCGCAGCTGAAGTCAGACATCTTGTCAATCACCGTAAAAGAGCAAGAGCAGGCTTAAATTCTCTGACTTTCAGTCAAGGTGGAGAAGACACACTTCTGTCGACCCTACAACTCCCTCCACTAAAAGCCTCATCGATTTTAAGATAGGTATAATGTAAGTCTATTTCTCCTGAGGCATTCTTTGTATATAAAAGGGATGAGGCAAGGATGCATGGTTAAAAACAATTCAGTGCGCAAAATAATACAGTGAAAGTATCCATATCCTAAAGCACAGGAAAACTGAGGACAGAATGAGGTACCACATAAAATGAAATGAAAATAATGGTATCAACTATACACCATGAGCGGAGCATCAGTTCACACATCACCTTTTCTGCAAAGCCACTCATCGTTTTTCCTAATTGAAGGCAAACTTTCAGACTTCTGACCCACATTCATTTTAATTCTTTGTCACAAATGGTATCACCACAAATATCATCCTGGTGACTCTTCTATGCTACTCCGTACCATCTTTGAGTTGAGGAAAGCGTACATCTTCATACTATTAATAGGATTTGGATGGTGTCCGGTATATTTTGATGGTCAATAGCTGTTTATTGAATTCACATTAATAATCACTTCTTTTGTATAGGACAGAAACTTTTGTATAGGAGAGAAAATTATCCTCATTTCTTCCTCTACATACTACTACATTCCTAGTAACAACAATTTAAAATATTCACTATAGGCAACTTTTGTGGGGAATAAAACTTCCAGCAGGCATCTGTTGAAATTCAGTCAACACAGTGGATGCACCATGAAAATGAGGAATTTAGACACTGATGTTCAGAGTCAGGCTCATGAAGTTTCATAGTTGCCCCAGAGGGGGGGGGAAATGACATTCCTTTAGCAAGTAACACGAATCAGTCAACAGTGACAAGAATGTCGGCGGTCAAGTGTGTCTATCTGAGTAACAGGGAAATTCAGAGAGGAATCATTGATTCTCACAGGATCAGATGCAATGGTCAAAATTCAATGGCTATGATTCCCTGTTGAGACAATAGCTGTGTTTTACCTTCTTTGACTCTTATAGTAATTCAAACAAATGTTGAGTGGAAACAAAAAGCTGGTTTGTTATCACTGAACATGGGCGATAATGACTTTGAGATCAATACCTGCAAAATCTCTCTCCTTCTTCTCCGTAAACATGCAGGTGCTGCTCAATCAAGGACAACACTGTTACAAAGCATTGATTTTCCATTTTCCAACACGTGTGGCTTAACTTGCAGCCAATTGTTCAAGCTACTCTTTCGAAGTGGGCGAAGGCTGTAAATAAATAAATAAGGAGCTATATTTTCTTGCCTTCATAGGAATGAATTGCCTGCCCATCCCCCCCCCACCTTTGTTGTGGAAAATAGATGCAGTGTGCTGTGTGCATTGTAAATAATGTCTTGACTTTGGGCATCTTGGAGAAATACACTTTAAAATAAATCAGATGAGGCTCTAGGCAAAGATAAATTTGGAACTGGGTACCTGAGATGGTTTTGCACTGTTGTCATAGGGCTATGCAGCCCAAGCTGAATTCCTCTTTTGACCATAAAAACACATAAAAATGTGTGTTTGCAAATTATTGTGTAGATCTCTCCCCTCTTACTACCTTATGCATGGATTTCTTGGGGAAGTCAGTGTAGTACTTTAGCAAAATAAAGACAGATGGCCAAGAAATAATTCCGATGCTTTTCTTCTTATTACTGCAGTGTACTCCCGTAGGCACTCAGCTATACTCATCCTTAATGAGAAATTTCACCATTAATATTTTATTCTTTATAGCGTCAGTTACAACACTTTGATTTGGACCAGGAAAACTAGGTAAGCACTTTGATATTCTGTCAAGCTCTTCAATCTTTGAAGGAAATGAGCACAGGCAAGCACTCAGATCACAGGGGGCAAACAAAGGTGTCGAATGACTGGTATGGAAAATTGATTGCAAAGACATTCTTTCACACACACCCCTACCCCAGACTTACAGCTCTGCACTTGCAATTTGAACTTCACTGCTTCATTTATGGATAGACTTTTCCTACTCTTTGAAGGTGGGATGTGTGTTTTACTTTGGTCAAAATAATGTAGGGGCCTGAAGCGATCAGTTATGCACCCAGGACTCATCAGGCATCATGGGCTTTGCTAGTCTTCCAGGTTTATCGGGTCATTGTGTGAGCCAGTCAGGTCTACACTTAGGGCCAAATGAGAGGTGATGCTGTCAGTAGTAGCCCTATTCTTTCAGCTAATACCATCACAAGAAGCCAGCTGAGGAAGAGAAAAGAAAGCCCAGCTCAAACTGTCCCCTTTCCACCACATAACTGATAGTAGATGTCCCAGTGAATGTAGCCAGTCTAGAACCACACAACTCAACAGAAACCTAGAATGCTCCCGAATGCACAGTAAGTTTTATTGGTCTTGATTTGTTCTATAGTTTTATTGTGTAATGTAATGTACTAAAGTACATATATACACATATATACATATATACGTATATATACATATATGTATATGTATATCTGATCTTGTGGGGGAGGTGTATATATATGTACACCTCCCCCACATATATATATATATATATACACCTCCCCCACAGATATACATATACATATATGTATATGTATATCTGATCTTGTGGGGGAGGTGCATGTTCCAGCATGCCTGTGGAAGTCAGGAGACAATCTGAAGAGATGGGTTTTCTCCTAGCACCATGAGAGTTCCAAGTATTACAAGTGCCTTTATCTGCTTAATCATCTTGAAAGTTTATCGTTTATACATTTTTACACTGTGCAAATAGCTAATCAAAATCTAGGATATGTTGTCAATTTAACCATCTTCAGTTTAGGTGTGCTAGTGTTCAAGTCCTATCTGGAGCACGTGAATGACCAGCTTGAAGAAAAGTGTGATCTAATTTTTTATATAAAAATTAGTAATAACTTTAATACTTGTAAATAGTTTTATTTTGTATACATTTTTATACATCAATTAGCTTCTAAGTTTAGATTCTAAACAGGTTTGCCTATTACGTTTACAACTGAAGTGGTCCAGTGTGATGCAGTAAAGAGGAGGAAAAAGAGAGAAACAAAAAAGAGGAAACAGAGTAGGCTAGACTGAAGTACATTACAGAAAGAGAAAAGAGACACAGAGTCGAGTGCTGAAGTGTGAAATTAAAGGCCTGCAACTGAAGTTGGGAGCTCTTATCAGCTGTCTTAAAGATTGCATAAGAATTAAGTTAGTTGACTGAGATGGAGGGGGGAGGGCCTTGGGCTTCCCATAGGACAGGGTATCCTGCACCATCATAAGGAAGCAGGGGGAGGGCAGTGGGGTAGTGGGGGAGCGGGAGGGCCGGGAACAAGGGGAGTAAATGTAAATTTTTCTTTTAACAATAAAAATAAAAAAAATAAAAAAAAAACAATGATTGGAAGCATCAAGCACTAGTATTTAACCCAATTTACCTTTTTTAATTTCCTTAATTATAATGATATGTTAGGTTATCCAAATAATGCTAGTATTTTTAAATAAAATTTATTTAACACAAAAAAAAGAGGCCTGTGATCGTGATGTGAGTTCATATTCACTGCTATATTAATAATGGCACAAACACAGCTTGTTCTTACGGAACTCACATTATGTCTCAGTAACTCTGCTAAGGACTTTAGAATCAATGTTCCACTTAATTGAGACAGAATGCCTATTAGGTAGTTATTATTGTTAGCCGCATATTATCAATGAAAAGGACTCAGGCTTACAGGGCTTAAAGGATTCCTGAGACCACACAGCTGGTAAAGGAAAAAGCAAAAATGTGTGGTGCTGGGCCCTTAATCTCTATGCAGTAACCTTTTTAAGTAGAAAGGCTGTCTTTAGTGTATAATCTGAGTTTTACAAACCAATCATAATAGACCAAGAAAAAGCTCCCCTCTAATCAAGAAAGCTTTGTAAATCAGATATGTCTTAAGTGCACATTAAGCTTCATAAATCAGACACATTCTTGAGAATGCATTAAGCAGGATGTTGGGTTCATCTTTTAAACATCAGGGAACCTGTGGGCTTAGATGATTCTCAATGACAATCCCTTTGTCTTCATCCTCTTGGAGTCAAAGCAAAAAAAAAAAAAGAAAGAAAGAAAAAGAAAAAAGAAAAAACCCTTTGCATTGGAACCTGGCCTAGAGAGTTCTGAGAGTGTTTGTTTGTAAGAACGCTTCTAACGATTAAATAAAAGACTTACATCGAATGGGCAATAGCACTGTCACTGGGTCAGGGCCTGGACAGAGTAAGGAGAAAAGACAGAAAGCCAAGAGTCGACCTCCTTCCTTTGCTCCCTGCCATACCACACTGTGAGCTGTACCTCTCCATAAAGCCTACCCCATCTGGACCTGGTGCGCACTCTGGAGCTATGCGCCCAAGTCTCAGGTATTGTGCCATTGTAATGAGGAAATAACTGACAGATATGATATTTTAACTAACTACTCATTATATAAAAATCTTCCCAATAGGAAGATAAACAACCCCAAAGCAGTCCAGGGAGGCACAGGACTTTGTTGTGTTACATTTTGTAAGTTAAGGTAAAAGCCTGATCATATTTTGTCTAGTTTGCATATTATTGTTGTTGGTTATGAGTTGGTTGAGTCTTTAATCCTAATCCATCATTTCTCTGTATTCCATTCAACATATGACTCTCCTCACCATTACATCTTTCAGTGAAGGTATTTCTGCTTCTAAACATATATTTCAGAAGAGATTACTTTACATATTATTAGAACAACAGAGGTGAGTTTTGAAAGTAGCCTGAAGAGTATGTGTTTCTATATATGCACACACGACCACACACGTGTAGATAATGTAAAGGTACGATATACAGGGGAAACTTCAGAATCATTGCTGACACGTAACTAATAATTTAGAATTTCTACAAAGCAACTAATTTGCAGCAGGTAAGAAAACCTGGTGCTGGCTATAATTTCAAGTGACCCAAGCAAAATCAAATGTGATTACACAATTATCTGTTTAAGTTTTATGCTTATTCTAGAGTGTTGTCCTCTTCTAAAAATAAATGCTTCTTGAACCAGTTGGATCTGAACCTACAGTGCGGCGGGCCACTGTGATGTCAATTGTAGTGGAACAAAAATAAAGAAAAAAGAAAGAAAAGAAAATTTGGCATGAGAAAAGGTATCCTCCATGTTTTCAGAACTCAGAAATTCAAATATAAAACTTAGGACTTTTTCAGTCTCTTTTCTTACTTTAATCTGAGGATAGTCTCCCCATGACTTTACTCAAATAAAAAAGTCTATATTCAAAGTACCACAACTATAAAATTTTTGCTTTCCAGAAAGAATTGTCCAAAAGCTTCCTTCTTATATATTGTATTTTTAAATTTGCCTTCTCAATTGAACAAAAAAAGCCTACTTAAGGGGAGACTGGCTTGAAGAGCCACTAGTAAACTTCTACTCCTTTTGTGGGCATAATGATGGTAATGGTTTATAAAACCAAGAATGCTTTGCCATGCATGACTGGACTAAAATCACTTGTCATTGCAAACAGGGATTTCTGGGGTCACTGGAGTTGTCCGTGTTCTTTCATTTCACATTTATCTGATTCTCAATTCTAATAAAACTCCACAGGAACGGTTATCCTCACTTGTGTATGAGGAAACGGAAATGGCCAAGTCAGGCTGAGTGTCCTTAAGGACATGGCAGCACCGAGTGCTTCCTCAAGCCTGTGGGCCTTAATTTCCTTTTCCATCCCCCGGGTCTTGTTGCCCCTCAGAGTACAGCCATCATACCTTCTCTGTGACTTTGCTTTCCGTAGTTTTAGTTAACCCACATGCCATTTGTGGCTTGAAAATATTAACTGGGTAAGTTCAGAATTAAACTTTAAAATGTGTTCCGCTCTGAATTTTATGGTGAGATCTCCCTGTCTTGATCTTCCTAGCACGGGACGTGCATCACCTCAGTCCAGCGTGCCCACACCGTGTACGCTTCAGGCCCATAGGTCACCTGATGTCTCAGCTGTCAGATCCGACTGTGGAAGTATTAAAATGCGGTGCTTGAGTATCCCGTACATTCTTTTCAAATGGTCCACACTACAAGACCAATAACAGAAATGAGGATTCTGTCAATGAGTGAAAAGGTGAAACATTTAATTGTAAAACTGATATTTTAAAGACATTTGAGAGTGTTGCCATTATTAATTTAGAAAAACAATATAGCGTACTTAAAGTGTAGAACTATCCAAGATTCCAGTCATCCCTGACAGGCTTATAGCACATCCTCTATGCGGCAGGGGACTGCTGAGTATGTGTTGTTAAATATGCAGCTGACGCTTCTAGAATTTAAGAGGATTCAATGAAATAATCTCATACCTGTTTGTTTCTCACAGTTGTACCTGAGGGGAGAAAGCAAATGTTTTTTCCTATCTTCTACTTTTTTATACTTTTGTTCTTGTTGCTTCTTAATGCTGACTTTATACTGGCTGAATAAACTGTTTTCAAAAAAAAAAAAAGCACATCGCTTCTATGCAGGCAATTTCCCCACTGCTCCCAGAAGCCCCAGAGTTTTGCTGTCACTTCAGAATGTTGATGATAATCTAGCACATATGTGAATAACATGCTAAGCAAATTCCGTCCACAAAGCAGCCAGCCATGAGTAACACAAGCACAACAACAATGGAACTCCAAAGGAACACAGTTACTAATTCACACAGCGAGGATTACTGCCTTGTGCAAAGATATTTTTAATGAGGGGAGATAAACGCTTTTAAAAATATGTGCCACTGTAAGTCCGGGTCATTGAGTTTCAATGATTTCCCTGGGGTGTATGTTTACTTACAACGTGCTCCTTTGGGTTGAGGTAGGATGTTGGAGTTACATAAACTGAAAGAGGCAGACAGCTCTTCTGCTTTTTACAAACAAAAGTCATTAATAACGTCACACATTTTTAGTTACATCCTTGTGTGTATCTATCATTTAACCACTCTAATTTCCCAAAAATAGAAGGAAGAAAATTCTAGAATCTATAGTGTAAGACATACGAATTTCCATGTCTGGCTCTGAGTACCATCTATGCACTGTGTGTGTGTGTGTGTGTGTGTGTGTGTTGTGCGTGTTTCAAGGCTTAAATTTTGATTTGTATAACATATTATGTGCTTGTAAGACTCAGTAAGTTCCTTGTAATAGTTCACAAAAATAGATACTTCATGGACATTTGTCTTTAATAATTATTGCAAAACAACCAGATACACAGTCCTTTCTTCATTCTTGAAGAATAAATTTGTTTGAAGTTAATAATTTTCTTTTGAGAACTTTGATTAACATTATATTTTTATTGACAATTGTTTCATTATTTCATTTGCTTTGCCATATATGAATAATAATAATAAAACTAACACTTAATACAATTGACAAATACTATAGCATTGTTTTCTCGTATGCTCGGTCAGAATTTCTTTCCTTGACACACAAAAGTTTTAGATCCAGTCTATAAGCGAAGGTAGAATTGGGGTCATATCTTATTTATTCTAAATAGAAATCCATCAGTATTTAGGAAAATAGTATTTGTCAAAAAAAAAGGACATGATATGTCTCACACACAAAACATACCAGAGTGGAAGAGTTGGGCAGAAGGCAGGAATGGGAACCTAGGAAAATGTAGAGAAATATAATTGTTGTTCATAGGTATGTAGGTAGATAGATAAATAGACAGACAGATATGCATACAGAAAGATATGTTGTGTATGGAGAAAAGGAAGGAGAAAAAAAAGAACAGTCTTAGGTTTTTATAGCTTGAATGATTTTAGGGAACTCTAGTATCCAATGACTTTCCGGAGGTCTCTGGAAATGCTAGCTTAGCATTGGCCTATGCAGGGGAATATTGGCCTTGTCAGTGAATATTTAAAAAGGGAGGTACCTGAATGATATTGGGGGAAGCAATTGATTGTATCTATAAATATAAATATACTAAATTAATACTTTGGTAGGTAAACAGTTGGTTGCTACAATTTTAAGTTGCATTTTGGGTCACAACTGACCTCTCTGGAAGGTCTTCAAACTCTACCAAATGTTACCTGACTCTTTAAGGCAAAGATTTTACTGTGTATGTGAAAACACACATTTGTTGCAGAAGTACACCTGCATCTAAACACTGGAGTCTCTAGACTTTGTTTATATATAGTTGCCATGAGATGCATGATTCATATTCTTTTTAAAAAATATTTATTTATTTATTATGTATACAATATTCTGTCTGTGTGTATATCTGCAGGCCAGAAGAGGGCACCAGACCTCATTACAGATGGTTGTGAGCCACCATGTGGTTGCTGGGAATTGAATTCAGGACCTTTGGAAGAACAGGCAATGCTCTTAACCACTGAGCCATCTCTCCAGCCCCATGATTTATATTCTTTCCTCATTTTTTTGTTTTCTATCTATTGAAAACCTGGGCCCTTAGCCAAATAACTGTTGATGATGCTGGGACAGAGCCATGCATGGAAGCCCACATTGTGTGTTATGGAGAACTAATTTGAAGCAAATGTTTTATGAAACAAATTAAAGGCAAAGCACTTTAAGTCCTGGTGGCTCTTAATAACTGTCTGCTATGCACTGAAACAACCAAATCCTACCACTATTAGGAGAACTTTACTTACATAAATACATTTGCAAGGGCAGTTTAATAACATTTGCAATTAAAATGATTCCCTGGCACTGGAAGGATGGCTTTCAATTACATGTAGATCATTGGATTCATTTAATTCATATGACTTGTAAATTTGAGAGTGTGTGCTTCTAAAAATAAAGTCATGATATCCTTCCTGAATACACAACTCTATTAACAACTTCCTTAATCAAAATTATCAACAGTAAGTACATTTGATTACAGTTGCAGTATATCGTGCCTTTTTAGTGCTTCACCGATTTTATGCACTACCATTTGAAACTTCCGACTCTTGCCCTCTCCTCTTATACTCAGCTGTGGTGCAGCCTGGGTTTCATTTCCTTTCTTAACCCATGTGTTACTTTTCTCTGACCAGGTTCCTTGGTGAGCCCAACGAAGGAGATAATACCAACCCTAGAGGACCCAGGTTTAATTGCTAACTCCCATGTGAAGACTCCAAACCATCTGTAACTCTAGTACCAAAACATCCAATGCCCTTTTGTGAACACTTCAGTCCACAATGACATATATAAACATGTGGTACAAAGACACATATAAACAAACTACTCGTAAACATAAAATAAAAATGAAGGTTAAATCATTTTAAAATTATTTTTGAGATTAAAAAAGTCTTTCTAGGATTCCTGCATACCAGATATTTCTGAAGCATGGTGTACATGCACGAGGATGAATAAGTCTTCTTTACGGGAATCTTCCTAAGACAATGACCTTCAGTCACTATGTGGTACTAAGGATGCAGATGACTCTATGTTTGATGAATTGCTTTTCATATGGATGGTCCAGTTGACCAGTCGCTAGGGACATTTTCCCAGGGTAAAGTGGAAGGAAAGGGGAAGAAATGGGAGGGAAGGGAAGAGAAGGAAAGGATGTGTAGGAGAGAGGCAGGGAAGGGAGGGGAGGAAGAAGAGAAGAGAGAGGGAATAAAGAACTGTGCTTAAAGTTTATCTGTATAATACCCATGGATCTTCTATCTTAGCCAATAGGCAATGTTGTCCCTGTAATTTGGCGACAGATGAGAGATCTGTCTTGGATCAGAGTATTTTTCCCTTTGATGTTAGAAAGAATGTATAATCACTAGAGGAAGATGTGAGAAGCAGGGCTCTGGGAAGCCCCTAGAAAGGAAGAGCAGATTTTTTTTTAAAAAAAACCATATTAATTATGTTATACATTTCATTTAATTAATTCACACATACTTATGAGAGGTCAAGTGAGTGTGTATAAATAAAGTATAACTTTATTAGAGAGTAAGGGAAGGACATTTCTTCTGCCACAACAGAAAGGAAAAGTAGTGATTGATCCAGTCCCTCCAAAATGAGTGTATGCAATGGAAGCATTTAGACTTAATCAAATGCCAGACTATGAAATGGAGCATTGAGACCTCAGAGATCCTTAATTTAGAGAACGTTATTTTGAAATGGACACAACATTTGTTTTAAGGAAAAAAGATACACAAATAAATGTGCTTTATTAGGGAAATTAGCATCGTTCCAATAATCCTGTCTATATTTTATGCTAATGACCTCATGCATGAAACACAGGCAACATTGCACGCTCCATCATATCTTGTCAGGGATGATTTAATTCTAAAAGCTCATTTAGGGGCTTTTTGCCTTTCTTGCTACTCAAGAAAATCAAGTTGTATTAAGTCTATAATATAGGAGCAAATACAACACCTTTTGTGAATCCTAAATTTGTTAAAATAGAATTTCCTATGAACTAAAGAAGGCTCAACCTGACCATTTGTAAAACAAAGAGCTTTTGTTTTACAGTTGTTCCAGTACCCATAATGATATAAAGTGTGCCTTCCTTTTGAAATATATTTATATGAAGATTATTAAAAGGTGAAATATAAGATCATGTACAAATCACACTTTATTCATTACTACTGAATTTTGTATGAAGAAGGCAAGACATATTTATACTGGGCAGTAAATTCATATAAAACCACTTTCTAAAAGCATATTAACATGAATGAGATAAGATAATTAGTTAGATAAATGCGTGAATAGATACATAGATACGTAAAATTTACAGGTGGCATTATTGGTTTTGCCTTCTTTGAGAATTAGCACCTTTGGAATTAGGAAGTTGTATTTGTCAAAGTCATTAGAGAACAAACAGGAAAAATATGGAGGTAGAAAATAAGACATGAAATTTTATTGTGAGAAATTGGTTCTCTATCTACTTCCAAAAAGGTAGGAAACAGGAGAGTCAAAGGCGTGATTCCTGTCAGGGGCTCAGTTCCAGATCACCTGAATTCGTCCAAGCACAGTATTTTCTTCTCGCTGGACTTCAGATGGGATGAGACCGGTCAAAAAGGAATTTACTTTACCCAGTTTACTAACTCAGACATTAGTCTCACCCAGAAACACCCTCTCAGATGCACCCAAACTAATGTTTAGAAAATCCATGGAGAAATTGTGACCCAGTCAAGTTGACATATAAAAAGTCTACACCAGTGGGTGACTTGTTTATTCCCAGCTGCCCAGACCATGAAATAATCACACAGAAACTATATTTTTTGCAATACTGTTTGGCCAATAGCTTAAGCATATTTCTAGCTTGCTCTTATATCCTAAACTAACACATCTCCATTAATCTGTGTATTACCACATGACTGTGGCTTACCAGGTAAAGTTCTGTCATCTAGCATCTGTCTCTGGCAGAGCTACATGGCTTCTCCTGACTCTGCCTTCTTTCTCCCAGCATTCAGTTTAGTTTTCCCCACCTGCTCAATTTTGACCTATCACAGGTAAAAATAGCTTCTTTATTCATTAACCAATAAAAGAAACACATATACAGAAGAACTTCCCACACCAACTAATAAACCTGAATCACAATCAACAAGTCTATTCAAGATAGAGATTAGTATCTGTCTTCTAATTGTTCTGAGAGAGATAGTGTAGCTTCTTTTCATATCCCCATGCTGATAAGGTTAAAATCTAGAGTGACATACAATGTACTATTAAAGGAAGAATAACAAATAAAAGGTTTCCACATTGTATTTACACAGTTTGACTTTCTGTTCTTCATAGACATGTGGTATTGAGATTACAGGTTGAGCCTTCTTTAGTTCATAGAAAATTCTTTTTTTTTAACAAATTCAGGATTCACAAAAGGTATTGTATGTGCTCCTTAATTATAGACTTAATACAACTTGATAGATCATTTGAGGGCACATTGAGAAAGGGGTTATTCACAGACCAGGAAAAAGGAACTTACCCAAAAGCAACCTGGACAGCAATTGCTTTTATAAATCCAACTCCCAAAGTTCTGAGAATGATGTGGGACTCCCCTTTGGTGCTGTGAGTATGTTTTATTACTGTTGGTTAATAAAGAAACTGCTTTGGCCTATAGCAGGTCAGAATATAGCCAGGTTGGAAGAGATATATATATAGAGAGAGTAGGCAGACTCAGAGAGCTGCCGAAGGAGACAGATGCCATGTAGCTGTCAAAGAAGAAAGACACCCAGAAACTTACCAATAGGCTACAGCCTCATGGCAATACACAGATTCATAGAAATGGGATAATTTAAGACTTAAGAGTTATCTAGGAGTATACCTAAACTATTGGCCAAGCAGTATTATAATTTAGTTTCTGTATGATTTTTTTTTTTTAGATCTGGGCAGCTAGGAAATGAATGAGCAATCTCTGCCTACATGAGGAAATAAATTTCTGTTGTTTGAACTACCCAGTCTATGGTGTTGTGTTACAGGAATCCATGTTTAATCATATTTAATGGAAGTAAATTGATTTAATTAATTCTTTAGCTTTTAATACTATAAATACAACAACATACTGCTTTACCTATTGCTTCTCCACTTTTTGTTATTTCCTTAGCCTAACATAGATTTACTTCACCTACTTCTTCTGGGCTGTCATTGGTGCAGTACTTTTCTCTGGACACACTGAACGTGCTGTCCTGATGCTGCTGGCTGCATGGATTCTGCTAGTACTGTGAGGGATCCTTGGTACTTGATGGGTCATATTTCACTTGCTGGTTTCAAGATTTTCTTATCTCTGGAACCTAGCATTTTCCCTGTGACTGTGGGCAATATCTTTGTGTTTTTCCATTTGGAGTTCATTGAATTCCTTATATACATTGTTGAGGTGTATTTTTTTAATTGGTTGGGTGTCTGTTGTTGTTGTCGTTCTTTTGCTTTAGTAAATTTTGGAAGTTTCTTTCAACCACATATTCTATATCTAGCAAAGCTATCTTTCAACAATGAAGGCAAAATACAGGCTTTTTTTGGTATGTTGAGAATTGGTTGCTAGATTGTATTGTTCACTCTAGTTCGTCAGCTAGGTCCTATATAAAGACATGATATGTGCATGTGTCAGCTAGGCCTATAGTGCAGAGCGGTGATGTGTACATGTGTGTCAGCAAGGTTCTAGAGTGTAGACAAGTGATGTGTGAGTGTGTCAGCTATGCCCTAGAGTGTACAGCTCTGATGTGTGTATGGGCACTTTCACTATAACTTCTTTTAGGGAGGACTTCAGTGATTGAACTTCTCCACAATATGGAATTCAGTTCTTTGAGGGAAGATTTTTAAGAGCCATCTCTTCAACCAGCAGTTTCACACCAATGAAATATGCCTTAACTGTACTCTGTAACTGCAGTTGGCTACAGTGGTGTCATTTCTGAGGGGAATGATAGGACCAAGAGCTGAGGACATAGGAAGAGGTAGAAGCCTGAGGTTCTCTTGGTTTGTCTCCCTTCAGATGGGACAACCATCTCAAAAGTAGAGACTTGGATAAGAAGACAACCCTGGGATTTTCAATATGGTGACCACCAGAAATACTCTCCATGAGCTGGGAAAGGAACTCAACATATTAGCAGCATTCACCCACAATTCGGGTTAGACAATGGGATGCTTACATCCAAAGGAGAAATGCTAGAGTCATGCTATTCTTAATAGGTTAGCCATACCTCTGGAACAGAAGAGCAGGGAGACTGGGGGGTAGAGCAATATGCATAGAAAAATTTGGAGTGTAGACTCTGTCTCACAGAGTGTGAGGGGAGAAGGGAGAGGCAGGCCAGGCTCAAACACAACTTGCAAATAGTCTTGAATCTGTATTTTCTTCCTCTTTGACAGTTCTCTTATAAACATTTCAAGAAATACTGCCACTAATGAATCACTGTACTGCCAAAAGTAAAGCTTCTGATTTAATTCTCTCTTTTAAAAAAAGTACTCACTTGTTTGTTTGTTTGAATATTTATTTATTTATTATTTATATGGGTATGAGTGTTTTTGCCTGTATGTATGTGTGTGCACCATGTGCATGCCGAGTGACCACAAAGATCAGAAGAGATCATTGGATTCCCTGGAACTGGATTTACAGGTGGTTATGAGCTATGATATGGGTGCAGTTGATTGCACGTGAGTCCTCTGGAAGA
>JAQHUG010000013.1:5264887-5282157 GCA_028555095.1 Dicrostonyx torquatus | reverse complement strand
ATCACTTGAGGCAGGACCAAGGCTCTCCTCCATGTATGTAGGCTGAGCAAGGTCTCTCTCCAAAGGGGATGGACTCCAAAGAGCCAGTTCACACACTAGTGATAAATACTGGTTCTACTGCTAATGGCACCACAAACTGCTCAGGCCACACAACTGTCACCCACATTCAGAGGACCTAGTTCAGTCATATGCAGGTTCCCCAGCTGTCAGTCCAGAGTCAGTGAGGTCCTACTGGTTCACATTAGCTATTTATGTGGACTTTTCCATCCTGGTCTTGACTGCTTTGCTCATGTTGTCACTCCCCCCTGTCTCTGGCTGGACTCCAGGAATCAGCCCAGTGGTTAGTGCTTAGCTGTGGACCAGTTGCTGGATGAAAGTTCAATGATGACAATTAAGGTAGTCATCAACCTGATTACAGAAAAAGGGCATTTTAGGTATCCTCTCCACTATTACTTAGATCCTTAGCTGGAGTCATCCCTATGGATTCCTGGAAGTTTCCCTAGTGCCTGGTTTCTTGCGAACACCATAATGGCTTCCTCTTTCAAGGTATCTCTTTCTTTGCTCTCCCTTTCTGTCCTTCACACAACTCAACCTTCCAGACCTCTCATGTTCTCATCCCCACTGCCATTCTCTCCTGCTTACTTCCCTACCACCCTCCCCTGTCACACCCCCTTCCACCCTGCCACTTTACTAAAGAGATCTTGTCTACTTCCCCTTCCCCAGGGGATTTCTTAGGGGATCCTGTCTTCTCTGGGATTGTGGACTATAGGCTGGTTATTATTTGCTTTATGTCTAATATCCACTTATGAGTAAGTACATATGGCATTTGTCTTTCTGTGTTTGGGTTACCTCCCTCAAGATGTGGTTTTCTAGTTCCATCCATTTGCCTGCAAATTTCAAACTGTCATTGTCTTTTGCCACTGACTAGTTCTCCATTGTGTAAATGTACTACATTTTCTTTTTCCATTCTTCACTTGACAGGCATTTAGGGTGTTTCCAGGTTCTGGCTATTTTCTTTCAGTTCAGTTTGCTTATATGGTGCATTATGTTGACAGAGTTTTGTATATTGAGCCATCCCTGCATCTCTGGGATGAAGTTGACTTGATGATGGTAGATGAATTTCTGTTATGTTCTTATATTCAGCTTGCCAATATTTTATTGAGTATTTTTGCATCAATGTTCATGAGAGAGACTGGTCTGTAATTCTCTTTCTTAGTTGCATCTTTGTATGGTTTGGGTACCAGGGTAACTGTTGTAACTGTTGCCTTGTAAAAAGAGTTTGGCAATGTCCCTTCAGTTTTTGTTGTGTGTAATAATTTGAAGAATATTGGTATTATCTCTCCTTGTGCATATTAAATGCAAGATGTTTTGGGCTCTGTTTTTATAGTGTAAAAGCATTGATTGGGGCTGGAATCTCTGTCCTTAGGTCATGAGTTAAAAACCTTCTGTGTCTTCGTTTGTAGACAATTCATATCACTATTTGGTTGCTGGTGAAACACACCTGGTTAGAAGTCTCACTGAAGACAGGTTAAGATACCAACTGAAAAAAATTATTCCAGTGAGAGCCCAGCAAAATAATTTTGAGAAGTTTCACTTGTAAATAGCCATTTGATTTTCAATAAAATGCAGATAAGCTTTCCTGGTGCAAAACTCCTGAACACTGCTTTTCCAATTTATCAGATATAAAGCCCATCTATATACAAGTCAATTCAGGGTGTGAGTAAAGGCAAGGAAGTGGAGACCACCAAGAGAGCGTATCCGTGGAACATGCAGAGGACAGCAATGATCATGAGCTGTGCAAACTCAACCTTCAGAAGTTGCAGCAAACAGATTCCTCAGTCAGCCTCGCTGGAGGAGGCCAAGGCAGAAAGGATTCATCAAGGTGAATGAACAATGATGTGGTCTGATCAATTGCCCTTACTGTGCTTCAGACACTACAAGTGTCAACGCAGCTTCGCCTGATTGGCTGAGTAGGAGGCTATCTTGGCAGAAACTCGATTCACATCCCAGCAAAACCAAACAAGTTTATGCTTCTCAAGGACAAGCCTTGTTTGGAACCAGAAAACAGATCCCTTAGAGATTTCAAACAATGCTTCTGAGATCTATCCTTATTTTAACAATACCAGTTTATTCTAATAAAATTATCTCCTCTGTCAGTAAGCTTCAATCCCTTCCTCTATAATTTAATACAGTTATTGACAGTTTCATCTTATTTAACACTGATATTTCAGCTTCCTCTTCAGACATTTTACTTGACTTTTAGATTTACTATGTGAGTTAATATGTTTCATCATGGTATCTTCACACATATGTGTCATTATACATGTCTGCACCTGTTTCTCTCCTCCACTGTCTTCCACAATGCTTCCTCTCCCACTCCAGTTGGTTTGTTTCCTCTGCTCAGCGTCTATTCTTTTTTTTCTTTCTTTCTTTTTTTTTTTTTTTTGGTTTTTCGAGACAGGGTTCCTCTGTAGCTTTGGAGGCCTGTCCTGGAACTAGCTCTTGTAGACCAGGCTGGTCTCGAACTCACAAAGATCCGCCTGCCTCTGCCTCCTGAGTGCTGGGATTAAAGGCATACGCCACCACCGCCCGGCTCTCAGCTTCTATTCTTTCCTGTTATATGCATTCCATTACTACGGTAGTTTGAATGAGAAATAGCCTCCATAGACTCAGGCATTTAACATGCCATACTCAGCTGCTGGCATTGTTGGCAGAGACTGTGAAGAGATGCAGCCTTGCTGGAAGAAGTAGATCACTTGGGGAGGGCTCTCACACCACCTCCAGAACATTCCATCTGTTTTGTGTGTGTGTGTTTCAGATCTCTCAGCTTCCTGTTCCAGCTGCCATATCTGCCTGCTGCTATGCCTCCCAGACATAGGGATCATAGGCTCAAATACACTCCTCTTTCTTTAAGTTTCTTTTGTCCATGGTGTGTTATTACAGCAGCAGAAAAGTATGATCCTTTCCTCCACCCTCATTTCTAGTTTTGTAAACAGCAAACAAGTGTATAAACATATACAGGTAAGTGTGCCTATAATTTAAAACATAAGTTCTATATATGCATTGCCTGTCTCTTCCTTTCTTACTTGATAATTCTAAGAACCACTCACATACAGGATTCAGAACACAAAAGCAAGCAGTGCTAAAGAAACCTGATGGATATGGGGAAGACTTGTCTCTATAAGGAAGGTGCCTGTGAACTGCAATCTTCAGAATCAGCAAGAAAATGATACAGAAAATAAAAAAAAAGGCCCCGGAAGTCTCAGACAGGAAATAGTTACATGTCAGAAGAATGGGAAGGCTAGGGTAGGTGAATCACAGAAAGCAAGAGGGAAATTGATAAAGAAGTCAAAGAGGTCATAGAAGATCTGCTGAATGACAGTAAAATGAGGATCTTTAATTCTGAAATCAGTAGAAAGATACTGAATGTTTTAAAGGGAATGATGACAAAATTGGGTATGACTTTAAATGAATCCTTCAACTGAAATCAGAAGAAAAGCCAGAGGAGGACAGAAGAAGTATGGAGATAAGATGGAAAGACTACATGCAAAGGTTTTTCTGTTTGCATTATGGGTGAGAAATGAAGCTAGGCTGGATTAGTGTGCAACCATAAGAAACAACAAAAAGACATGAGTCAAGAGTGAGAATGGACTGAACAGGATGGGGAGATGCGTGAAAGAGCAACACCCTTAGCTGCCCTTTCAGGAAGTCCTTCAGTTAACTAAAGAAACAAACCCTGGAAGAATAGTTTGGAATTAGACAGAAGGTAGGCTTGAGTTCAGTTTGACAGTTTATATCTAACCTCCTTTGAGATAACTGAGCAGAGATCCAGAAAAAAACAGCTGTATGCGTACAGCTGCAGCCCAGAGGAGATATCTGGGCTCTTTGCATACATCTGAAATTCATTTGCCTGTAGGTAACATTGTATGGTGTAAGGATTTGGGATGTCAGCCACTTAGGGAGAGAAATATCACAGGGTAAAAGTGTTTAAAGGTTAGTAAAAAGAAGCTGGCAACCACAATAGATAGTAGAAAAGTGCACTGTGTGTGTGTGTGTGTGTGTGTGTGTGTGTTCACAGTGAGCATAACCAGTCCATAATCAACAATACTGAGTGTTCGTGAGAAATCAAGTAAGGTTAGGGTTGAAAATGTTCATTTAATGGTGACAAAGAGGCCATCAATAACTACAAATAGCTTTCTTAGTGGAACTTTCATATTTGTTAATATTGTTGTTTTCTTATTATGCCAATGAATCTCTTTCTATCACTCACAATCAATCAAGCTATTGCCTTGATTATTAAGATATTAATCATTTTTTTAACATGAAGCAAGTCTTAAAAGAAAAAAAAGTCATAAGCAAGAGAAGGTTAATCCATTCCTTAGTCAAAAGTTAACTAAGTGTTGTGATGCTAGCAAATGCTGTTAAATGTGGAGATAACCTATATCTAGGCTCTGAAGATTTTCATACAACAATCCTAGAGGGAGTAAAACAGCCTGACACAGTGGTATATGGGTTCCAGGAATCACATCTACCTGCATCTGTGCCCTTGTTAAAGTTCCCTCAGGCTGACTCTAGGCTTATCCACCAGATTGGCTTAGAGTAATTGAGCTTTGATGCGAAACAAAGACTTTAGACATGCAGAACTACTATGACTTGCTATCTAAAATTGTTCACAATTGGAAGGCAACACTCAATTATGAAGAGACACTTGTAGGTATTGTAGAAGTGCCGATGGGGATAACGGCAGTCAGAGCTGATAGCCACAGTCAAGGTAGATGCTAGTAACAAATTTCCACCTGGGAGACCATTGGGGATTCTGACCTCCTGGTAAAAGGAGGAACAATGTCTTGTGTCAGGACAGTTTGATCAGCTCTCAGATTTTTGAAAACTAATAGCCTATTTTCATTTTAGGATATTAAGTTTGAATTGGTGTATTATAAACCATAGGGGCTGACACAGGACACACTCCAGCAAAGTCCCTGGGTTTCTAAAGACACACTCAGGGAACAAAGCTGAGTCACTCATTTTACTACCACCATCACTTAACCTCTCCCCCATTCTTTCTTGTCCACTGGCAGCTCTTTCCACCTCCATATGTGGATGCATTAGGTAGGAAAGGACTGAGCAAGAATCTGAGGGCTTCCCCCAATGAATGAGTTAAATCAATGAACCCTGAGTCCTTCATCCTGTAGGCAGACGGCAGCTCTATTACTGGGAGAGTCTAAGTGATGTGTTTTCATGAGGGGTCAGTTATTTGGGGACATTAGCTCTCCCATGTGTCTACTTTGTCTTTTCTCCTTTGAAGTGCTCCTTAGTTCACGCATACACACATCCCCACACCATACTATTTTACTTATTGTTGGTAAGTTTCACCTTTATTGTCTTCATAGTAGTGATTTTTATAAACAATACAGTTTCTTATTGATTTACATATAAAGTGATAATAGAATTTCAAGAGAAGTTAGGTTTCTTCTTGGAAAATCATCTGTACTAAATACTGGTTTGTAGTGAAACAGTGTTTAGCTTCATTCAAGGGGAAGCAAGGCACAATAATGGATGCTAGAAACTGAAGCCTCCCTGCTCCCCTCTACTGCCTTCTTAAAGTTTCAAGCTCTGTAGATTTTACATAAAAGAAACACTGAGGAGAAGCCAGATTCTTCATTATATTTCTAAGCTCCTCATTTCTGCTTGAACAAACAACAGCTTCCATCACCTATACATGCCATCAGTAGGAAATTCTGATACTCACTCCCTTGGGACACATCTAAAAGAAACTGTCAGGAACCTGTAATGGCACCAGGATCTCAAATAAGTGATTCCCCAGGCATTTCTATGGAGGGACGAGGAGCTTGTGCGACTCATCCCATGCCCTTCTTCTCTTAGTGCTCGGTGACCTATTATCATCACTGCTTGCTCCCCTTCAAAATTGTTCATGCATGAGATTGGAGGGAAAACATGGGCTCTCATGTAATAGAGGCAGGACAGCTAGCTGGGAATCCATACTTGTGACTGGGCTTTGGAATATGGGTCATGCGTACACTGAATGGCTTGGAAACTTTGGGTCAGAATTTAAACTACTCAGGAAGCAGGGCAAGTTGCAGGTCCCTAAAATCATTAAAGAGACCTTGGTCAATTCTACCAGCTTTCTCATTCACCATTTGACATCTTGCTTTGGATATCCTATACTTTCACAGCAGGAAGCTGGCATGGCAGGTGCCAGTGTTAGAGAAACAGAGTAGAAAAGAAGTCTGCAACTTGAGGCACTTTGTAAAGATTTTCATTCTGTTTTTTTTTTTTTTTCTGAAACTCATTCAGAGTTTTTCAGTCACCACCTGTTCCCAAATAGACCAAGAAGTTTGTTGGCAGTAGAATTGCTAGAAAATGCAGGTTCTCCATCCTTCTATCCACAATTTTAACTCAAGTGACTGTGAATAGGATACAGGGGTCTATAGGAGGGTCCATCTTTATTTCTGTTACTGTCATTGGTTGAATAAAGGACTGCCTGGCCTATAAGATAGGACACAGCCCTTAGGTGGGTGGAGTAGACAGAGCAGAAGGCGGTGAGAGAGAAAGGAAGTAGGAGAGTCGCCATGATCCTGCCCCCAAGAAGGATGTACCTTAGAACCGTCCGGTAAGTCACCACCTCGTGGTGACATACAGACTTTTATAATGGGTTAGTTTAGATGTGAGAGCTAGCCACGAAAAGGCTGGAGATAATGGGCAAGGCAGTATTTAAATGAATACCGTTCTCATGTGGTTATTTCGGGCATAAGCAAGCAACCAGCGGCTGAGCAGGTCGTTGGCTGGGGGCTGGGAGCTGGGTCTGGGAACACAACACGCAGTTCTCCCCCTCTTACAACAGGGGTCCTTGTGTTATAGCATGTTTAAGACATTTTTTTGAGATACCATGACTTACTCATCTTTCTCTAGGATACAAGAGGAAGATGCTATGGGCATATGAGCATTATCTTCAGTGTTCCTATCTCTTAATCGTTCAGTGGTCAGTCAATGAGACATTTGCTCATTCATTCATGCAGTACACACTGCATGTGTAGACTCATTAGATGTTGGGGATACAGCCATTAATATGACATGGTCCTTACAAAATAAGCCTACTAGGGGCTAAGAGAAGCACATCAAGAGAACTTTCCATAGCAAAGCAGCAGCTCCAGGGAAAGAATAACTGCAAAACGTGGCAAGTATCATAAAATACTGCAGAGAGGCTATGACTGATCTGTGCTTCATGAAATGTAAGGGAATTCTTTGGAAGCTGGAACTGGGATTGACCCCTGGGAACAACATACTTTATTTTCTTCATAACCATATCATATCTGCACTTCTGTTTTTCTGCCTGGGTGCATGCAAGAATGGGACTGAAATCAAAACAGAAAAATTTCATACACAGGGCGTTGCATGCTGGGGGCCTCTACTAAGATCTACTTTAGGCTGCTGGCAAAGAGCCGTCTTTGTGAGGATCACCATGGCTGAAGACTAGCAATTCATTTTTTCTTCACAGCAGGCGTATCATGCCTGTGTACAGGAGAAAAGAGGGCCAGTCCCCTTTACCTTAGTGTAGAGCAGCTCTGAATGGAGCATGCCTGCTTGTCCCTTTGAGTGGCTGTGGCTTCTAGTGTGCTTCCTTCACTGATCACCTTTCTCTATCCTTTTTGTCCCTATGGGTGACCCTCACAGGTCCCTCCTTAATTGATTCTTCTTAATAAATCTTGTTCTTGTTTGCTACAACTGGCCCCTTTCCATAGGACTTTGAGGGTGGTAGGTTTAAGGGGATAGACAAACCGATGCTTATATTTGTAGAGTCATTACAGGTGTTTTCAAAATGATATCCGAAGACCTCTTGGAAGAAAAACCCCTTAATTTGGTCTTTTCACTTAAGAACCCTATCTCCCTTCCCAGGCCTTTTGAATTTCAATCAGATTGTGAGGATTGGGAATATTCTTTTTCACAAGTTCCTCCTGGTCTTTACATTGTAAGCTGCTGTCTGAAAACACTGTACCAAAGCTCAGGCTCTTGTGGATGCATTTATTCTTCAAAGAGCCAAGCAGATAAAGGATCATGACCTTTCATGATGACTGTAGATGTTCTTCTCTCTGCACCGCACAAGGCTGTGAGTAGCAAGATTTGAAAGAGAAACACACTGGTTACACCGAAAGTGATTCTACCCACTTATGTTTCACAACTGGACTCCATTCCCTGACCTCTATCTGTGTAGCCAAAGAGAACAACAGGATTTTCAAGAAGACTCTTCGGCATCGGAACATTTTTGTTTGTTATCTCCAATGGGCACCAGGCCTCTGATTCTCATCTTTATGCCTTTTCCCTGGCAGGCCGTTAGTGGCAAAGATAGAGAGACATCTCTCAGTGCATCCTAACTCCTAGCAATGGACAGTTCCAGAAATAATCAAGTATGACTCTTGGCAGCTCCTGCAGCCCTTTCCATGTCTTTCCCTTAATGTGCTTGGATAATCTGTTTTAAACTTATTTCCAGCAATGTTGCCTCAGTAACCTTTCCTTGGCAGGCCTTCCATCGTCTAAATGGGCTTCTGAAGTATTTCTTCCTCATGTCTTTGCTCATTCTGTCTTCTCTCTAACAGAAAAAAATTAAGAAGCAATAAAGCCACACAAAAGAGGGAGTTATTATTTCTTTAAGTTCCTTTCTCCTTCTAATGGTGTAGGAAGAGACTGTAAAGACTGAACCCGTGTGGAGGAGCAGTTTGACGTTCCCCAGAATCAAACTCACTGGCCTATGTTTCTATTGTTTGCCAGCAGAGCCTTCCTGAGCAGACAGGTTGCTTAATCCCCTGATCCCTTCTTACTAAATCTTTAACTATGAGATAGTGATACCTAACTTCTCTACGGATGATGAAGAGTCACTGATGTATGTTTTAAAATCAATTTACATCCCAGCTGCTGTTTCCCCTCCTTCCCCCCTTCCCTGTCACTCCAGTCCAACCGCCACTCTCTTTCTACTCTCAATCCACTCCTCCTCCATTTCTCTTTAGTAAAGGGTAGGCCTTCCATGAGTATCAACAAAACATGACATATTAAGTTGCACTACGATTGAGCACATCCCCATGTATTAAGGCTGAGAAAGGTGACCCAGTATGAGGAATAGGGTCCTACATATTAGTAAAAGAGTTGGAGACAGTGCCTGCTACCACTGTTAGGAGTTCCACAAGAGGATCAAGCTATGCAACTGTAACCCAGAATGCCTGGGTTAAGTCCCATGGTTGAATCTGTGAGTTTTCTTGTATATCACCATTCCTGATTTTAAGCACTATTACAGAGCTATAGTAATAAAAAAGAGAATGGTATTGTCATAAAAACAGACAGGTGCATCAACGGAATCAAAGACCCAGATATAAATCCACAAATATATGGACACATGATTTTTGACAAAGAAGCCAAAATTACACAATGAAAAAAGAAGGCATCTTCAACAAATAGAGCAGGTCTAACTGGATAGTGGCATATAGATCCAAATCTATCACTCTGCACAAAACTCAAGTCCAGTTAGATCAAAGACCTCAACATAAATCCAGATATACTAAACCTGGTAAAAGAGAATGTTGGAAATAATCTTCAACACATTGGCACAGTAGACAACTTCCTGAACAGAACACCAACAGCATAGGCACTAAACTGACAATCAATAACTAGGACCTTGTGGAAATAAAAAGTTTCTGTAAGGCAAAAGACACTGTCAATAGGACAAAACAACAGCCTACAGATTGGGAAAAGATCTTCACCAACTTCACATTTTACAGTGGGTTGATTTCCAAAATGCATAAAGAACTCAAAAAACTAGGTATCAACAAACCAAATAATCCAATTAAAAATGGGGTACAGATCTAAACAGAGAATTCTCAACAGAAGAATCTCAAATGGCTGAGAAGTACTTGAGGAGATATTCAATATCCTTAGCCATCAGGGAATTACAAATCAAAATGACTCCGAGATTCCATCTTATACCTGTCAGAATGGCTAAGATAAAAAAAAAGCAATAACTCAATGAATTCTTATATATAAAGAAATCGTAGTAGTATCAAACAGGGAAGAGGTGATTTAAATTTCAATTATCATTACTCCATTCATGGTTAAAAAAAGAACCACACCATTTTTCTGCTTTGGTATCTCTTGGTTCTCATAGTATCTTTCAAAGTTAAATCAAAAAAAAACTTATCAAATTAGTGAAAAGTAGACAAGACAAGATTTTATCAAGGAGGCATTTTGCAGAGATCTGGTGTGAGACAATGGTCTGTATTCTGTCAATTATATTTTAAATAAGTGCTGATTGGCCAGTAGCCAGGCAAGAAGTATAGGCAGGACAACCAGACAGGAAATAGAGGCAGGTCAATGAGAACAGTTGAATTCTGGGAAGAAGAAAACCCATTCTGTAGTCCTGACCCAGCCACAGAGCAAGCAAGATGAAACTGCCTCACCGAGAAAGGTACCAAGCCACATGGCTAACAGACAAGAATAATGGGCTAATATAAGTTATAAGAGTTAATAAGAAGCCTGAGCTAATGAGTCAATCAGTTAATAATTAACGTAGACCTCTGTGATTTCCTTGAGACTTAACGACTAACAGAACTGGGCAGGACAGAAAACTCAGTCAACAGAGATCAATATCATTGACATCAAGATGGAGTGCCTTACATGCCAGGATTCAGTACTCTTAAACCAAAGCATTCTTTCCAAAGTATTGTATGTCAGTGTGGGCTTAAATCCTATATTGCAAAACTATGTGGGTGATTGTACAAGTTATTCAACATTTCAGAACCTGAGTTTCATCTTTAAATTCAAATTGCTCATATATTCGTAATTAGATAATTCTAAAGGTAAATGACAGAGCATTTATCAGTATTGGCCATGAATAGTCATTATTTAAACATTAGGTAAATGCAGTGGATTTTTAGGCAGAGTCTGTAGAGAATGTAGTGAGAATTTCAGGATATCACCTGAGTGATCCAGGGAGGGGAAGATTCCCAGTGGGCCTGTGTGAGCCAGCCATGAGGCTAAGAAGCTAGCATGGTCTATTTAACACCTCTCTGTTTTGATGTTCCCAACAGAGGTCCCTCTGGAGTAAATACTGATGGCTAAGCAATGCATTTGAGAATAAATTTAGTGACAGCCACTCTCCCCCACAGCAGGAAGCCCTGAAACAAAGAATTTATTCCCAAGGCCACAGTCCCTAGGGGGAAATCAGAACACATCTTATTCTTAAAAGTTGAATTTATGATGGCAAAACCTTACTTTGGATTCCACACACCACTGGGGATTAATGAACAAAGAAGCAAGCTTCAAGTTTCCCTGTTCAGGACTCACTAAACAGTCTCAAACAGAGACCAAACGGACATTCGTCCCAGTGAGTTAGAGAAACCCTCGAGGCATGGTTCATACTCACTTCTAGATTAACTTTCACCTTTACTCCGAGATATAGGGGAAAGGGGAAATATCATGTAGAAAAGTAAAATCACTAAATAGAAGCATCTTCTGAATGTCAGTGCCTTCACGTTTTATCTTTAATTTTTACTATTATAATGATAATGTAGCCTGTCCATTTTAGAAAGGTGGATGGTGTAAACAGATTCATAGAAATATAATCATATATATGTGCTACAGACTTATAAAAAAGTTGATTGGGATTCTAACATTTTTGTCAAGTCCATGTTCTTTCTGTCACAGCTTCCCTTTCTCCAAAGTCTTCCAGGCTGATGATAATGATAAAAAGGAAAAAAGAGATGAATTTTTAACATTTGCAAGTAGCCCCAAGTCTTTCTGTCTATTGTGAATCTTGGTTGACTGTTTTCTAGCATAGATTCCCTAAAAACGAAACAGCAAATAAAAGCAATTCCTAATGACCACACTTGTGATGGTCTTGCAGTGAGTTTGTGCTCTCAGAGTGATTCTGAGAAATCCTGTAATGAAGGTCTTGTCTTCATTGTACTACTGGACAAGGGGTTGGAAGCACTGCACTTCCTTCTTTGTTCCTGGTTACCCAGAGTCATGTATTTCACCTTTGTGATCAAGAAGAAAGTGACACATACATGCAAATTTTGATAATTTTTCTATTGCGTTATTATCACACTAGCACTTGAACTAGGTCATTAAGAAATGTAAGAGGTGTCTGCCTTAAAAAAAAGGTTATTCTGTCAAATGCTCATGAGTACTAAGAAACTAAGGGCCATTCAGGAAACTAAACAAGTACTCCACAGTGAGTTCCAGTTTCCAGTTTCAAGGAACAGCCAATCTGTTCTGTGTTTCCAAATTTGGGTACTCCTACAATAGAGTCAGCATCTTAAAGAGCTTTTTGAATGACATTTACCATGAGAGAATAAATGTTTTTGACCATTGCAATAGGTTCAGCAAAGGGCATAAGGTATGTTTGGAGGAAACTTCCAATGGCGAAGGAAACATCACTGGTGTTCAATGACTTCGACACTGAGGTTCTTTGCAGTCATGCTTGGAGCAGGTACACCTACCTATGGAAAACTCTATTTTAAAGTGGAGCTGATCCAAGTTCAACTCTGCCGCTTCATGCTAAAGCTTTGTGTAGGTCAGTTTCTCTCTGGGAGCTTTCCTCAGAGGCTAAAAGACCAGTGAAGTGGGTCTATATCATTTTATTTTATTCTGCTTGGTGTATCTTTAAAACAGAATGGAAGTATGTGGGTGGTGTCATATATTTGCATAATGTTTTCTAGTTCACAAAGCATTTTTATCACTTATGATACAACGGTAAAGTTCCTGCCTTCCTGCCATTGCCTTTTCTCACAACAATAAATCATCATTTCCTTTATATTCAGCTTCACAAGATCTCCTTTCTGTTCCTGTTGTAATAATTCAGGGTCCCTGCTGCCTTGTCCCCAGTATGCTGTGTGTGTTGTACTCTTTCTAACTTTGCCCAAGACTCTTCTAATCCTGCAAGATTTGAAAAATACAATAAATGAAACTAGCTTATTCATTAGAATCCCATTTTCATATCATGACAGAGAGTTCTTTATCATACATAAAATAAAAGGCAAAATCTGTATTTGAGGCCAAGATTTGTTTCTATAGGGTGGTGTATCTTTACATGTCAGGCAATTCTATGCCTTATTCCTGAATACAACTCACATTTTCTTACATTAGGATCTCTGTTCAGATGGTAATCATTGAGAATTCTTCCTTCTCTTGTCAGTATGAGTTTTCCTTGACTACATTTTCCTAATAGTTCTGTTACCTGAAAGAATGGCCATTTGAGCTTCTCCTTGGTGCTAATGCCTAGTACTGATAGGGACTCACTGGATGTCAAATTGAAGAGAAAATAAGATACTTACACATAGTTGGTTGATTAACTAATCGGTTCCTCTTCACAGTGTAATTTCTTCCTATTCTGTGAATTTCTTAAATTTCTGGAATTTACAGTTCATTCTTTAGCAACACAAAATTTATATTTCTGTGTTATATGAATACCTGACAAATTTTTCAATGCCATTACAATGGCCACCAAGATTAATTCAATCTAACTACTTATGGGCCTCTGATTCATGACATGTTCCATCATTGAGAATCATTCTTAGGGGTGTGGAAAGCTATCTTAGTAATTAATAATGCTTGTTGCTCTCACAGAGGGTGTAAGTTTATTTTCTAGAACGAACATCAGATGACTCACTACCACTTGTAACTTTAGCTCCAAGGGATCTGACATTGTCCAGTTTCCATAGAATCTGCACTCGTGCACATACCCACACACTTTAAGTAGAATATTTAGTTAAAAAAGAATCGGTCTTAATACTGTTTCATGACCATCTTATTCATCTATAATAAAGTAAAATAAAGACTTTTTGTGTCCTTTATCTTATTTTTCCATTCATTCAAATATTAGAAAGGAAGTACTATTTTAAGCCGGGCGGTGGTGGCGCACGCCTTTAATCCCAGCACTCGGGAGGCAGAGACAGGTGGATCTCTGTGAGTTCGAGACCAGCCTGGTCTACAAGAGCTAGTTCCAGGACAGGCTCCAAAGCCACAGAGAAACTCTGTCTCAAAAAACAAAAAAAAAACAAAACAACAAAAAAAGGAAGTACTATTTTAGTTTCATGTTTACAGTAGAAGAACTAAAGCAGAGATTACAAAACTTTATCATTTGAACAAACCCTCCGTCAGAAGCAGAATGCTTCTTGAACTCAAGTCTGCATATAGCAGTTTCTATAGTTACTCAATAAACAAAACTGCAACAGAGCCCACTTCTGTGAGTGATATGCAAATAGTATTATCTCCCATCTTTTCTTCAAATCAACACTGCAAAATCATTCAGTACAGTTTTTTCCAATGTTAAATAGTTTCTCTCTGTCACAAAGCCAGAGGCCCACGGCCTGTTAGACAATGGTCCGACTCCTTAGACTGACCCTTACAGCATTTCTTGAGGTGAAGCCTGCTTGTCCTTACACTCAGATGCCTGCACAGCTGCCTGCTGTTCAACATGCCCCATAAGATTCTATTTCCTCTGCTTCCTCTTGCCTTAGGGGCTTGCCCCAGGCTCAATGACTGGTCAATTAATTCAGCACCAGGCTTCAGAATACCTGCCTTGACTCCTCCATCCAGTATATCAGTCAGGGGGAGACTACACTGGCAGTGAGGTTCATTCATAGTATGAAGTCCCATTGCTATTATTTGAAAAGGTATCATTGTTGAATAGAACCCTCCCTGACAAATCCTTCCTACGTGTATAAACATTTTAGCCACTGGGGGAAAACTCTTGATTTTGCTTGACAGACAGGCAGCACCTATCTTGAAAGAGAAGTTTGACAGGCAGTGACATGGAAGGCAATGCTGCTTCATTAGAGTTAATTTTAAGTTAGTTTTAAATGATGCTTTGTCATGCATCTAAATAACTTAAGCGGGTACCAGGAACGTGTTTATCATATTCCTTTGAGTAGGCTTCTTTTCTTGCTCCCCTAAATATAACCCTTCTTGGAATTGCAAAAGGAGAAAAAATAGTCTCCTTCCCTCCAGGAGGCTGTGTGTGTAATCAGGGATTTAATGACATTTTCCCCTTCGGAGCCTGCCCTTGTCTGTTACCAGGAGCAACTCTGAGCAAAGGGAGTGAAGAAAGTCACCAGCGTGATTGCTTCCCTCGTCCGTAGAGCTTGTCAGCCTTGGTGTTTTCATGTGAGTTTGAGAGAAGATACCCTATAGAAAGTAGCCAAGAATACACTTAGCTCTAATTCTGACTCTGTCACTTAAAAGCCATGTGACCTAGGACAAGGTACATGTTTTATCTGAGGCACACCTAAAAACCAAACAACCCTTATTGATATATAAATCACATACCCCACAGTTTACATGCTTGTATGGGCAGTAGCAAAACTTTCACCATAACCAACTTAAAAAATTTTTGCCACCTCCCCAAAGAGGTGAAAACCCCTTACCAGTCAATCTCCACTTCTATTTCTGGTCTCCCACAATAGACAATAATTATTCTATTTTCTTTCTTATGGAATTGCTTCTTCTGGGCATTGCAGATGAATACACTCATAAAGAAATACCCGGCCCCTGTGACTGTCCTCACCACCCATCTAATTAGAGCACCAAGCATACCTGTTGACAAAGATAACACTGCTTTATGAGTATATTACGTTATTTTAACCATTAATAGGTTGATGGACATTTAGTTTGTTTCTACTTTTTTGGTTATTATAAATAAGTTTTCCACACACATTTCTGTGGATATGTCTTCATTTTTCTTGGGCATAGAGGTAGGAATGGAAAGCCTAGGCCACATGATATGTTTAGGTTCGGATTTCAGATTGCTTTCCAGAGCAAATGAATCATTTTACATTCCCAATCGCAGGGTATTAAGCTTCCAGTATCTCCACATTCTCAGTTACATGCATAATCACTTTTTATATTTTATTACAAATCCATTTGCTAATGATGTGGCAGTTCATGGTCCCTTTTCATTCCTTTGCTTGATTTGGTTTTACTTGTTAAACTTCATATTTCAGACAAGTAAGATTGACAGAAGAAATAGTATATAGTACAGGAAAGCACCCATCTGATTACGGGGTTCAATTAAAGACACCATGAATAGTTAAAGGGGGATTCAAAATCTGAGGGTAAAGAAGTATACTCACAACGGGAATCATCTGTCCATGTCTCCTTATTCATCTCTCTTCAATCCATCCCTTCTCATTTTTCCATCCATTACTTATTCTCCTTGTTCTACATTGCTCTTAGTTCTACATCATTCTATGTTCTACCAGTTACAAATGTTCCCAGTCATTTATATCCTTAAAACCAGCAATTCCCCAGCCCTAGCAGGTTCCAGAGCTGGAATTCTTTTGCCCCATAGAAAATCAGATAAGGGTTTTCAAACACTTGTGGAAGTGGCTAGGACACATCCAGTGGACTCCTTAATGGAGAAATTTAGTTAAGAAAGAGATTAAATCATCAGGGAATTCTAGAGGAGAAGGTTAGTGCGCTATGCTACATTTTTAGGTGGTAGATACAAGGTTAAAAAGTTTATTTTCAGTAAAATTATGAACAGGGCACAGATGGCTTTGTAAATCTGTGTGCTGCTTCTTTTCTCCAGTATGCATAGAGGTTACCAGGTAACCAGGCAACCTATGTAAACAGTCAGGGGGAAGCTAATGGCTCTTGATCAGACAGCACATACACCGGATGCTGCAGTTTCTAAGGACCTAGGTCTGGAGTTACACTCACTGCTCTAAGCAAAGAAGAGACCCAGGCCTCTAAATTATCAGTGCCGGGCTATGCTGTTATCAACTGTTCTGATGGTGGGCATTATGGGCCTTTCTCTGAGTTGCAGTTATCTCTTCTGCTGTCCTTGAGAGACCAGGACTAAAATCATCAGTAAACTGAGGTGAAAGAGAGCATGGGGGGTTAGGATTTTTTTTTTAAGTGGGATAAAACCAGAACAGTAACTTTGGGCAGGTAGTAACTCTATGTCTTTACCTAAATACTGACCAAATGCCTGCTGATAAAGGTAACTGCAGGAACGCAGATCTCTGCGTTTACCTAAGAGAGAGGACAGGGCCTTGCAGTGGGAAATTGTTCTGAACTAGGGAACTAATTCCCAAATATGTAACAGAAAGGGAAGTCAGCTACAGTGAAAACTCTACAGCAAAGGACAGCCACTTATTCACAAAGCAATAATTGCAAAAAGCCTTGCATTTTTGTTGTAATTAGGGGAGAGGTGCAGGTTGTGTTCCCCAGCCGCCAGCCAGCCTTTGGCCCGCTCAGCTGCTGGC
>JAQHUG010000013.1:5239426-5255458 GCA_028555095.1 Dicrostonyx torquatus | reverse complement strand
CCACTTGTTTGTTCCCAGCTGCTCTGCCCTGAAATAATCACACAGAAACAAAATTATTTGCAATACTGTTTGGCCAATAGCTTAAGTGAATTTCTGGCTGTTTCATATCTTAAATTAATCCATCTCCATTAATCTGTGTATTGCCATGAAGTTGTGGCTAACCAGGTAAAGTTCTGGCATCTGTTTCCAGCGGGGCTACAAGGCTTCGCTCAACTCTGCCTTCTTTCTACCAGCATTCAGTTTAGTTTTCCCCACCTAGCTAAGTTCTGCCTTTCTATAGGCCAAAGCAGTTTCTTTATTCATTAACCAATAAATGCAACACATAGATAGAAGAAGCTCCCATACCAAGCCATTGCTTAGGATGCGGTTTATGTACTGAAGTCTTCAACTGGCATCATGGGAGGGCTGAACTAGAGTGGAGGATGTAAGACAACTCCTATTCTGCGACATATTTAGAAATCAGTGTGTGACTGAATGTTGTTCTATTTCTTTATAGTCACAGATTCCATGAGATTCCCCTGGGAGGCCTGGTAGCTTTTAAAGTGCTAAGAGTTATACATCTGAGGCTTTAATGTTTTCAATGTTCTAACAAACTTCAGAAGGGCATCTCAGCCTCAAATTGTGTGGTCAGAGTTTCAAATATATTACTTGTTCTATTGGTCAAGGATGGCATTCAGATCATTTCAAAAACAGGGAAAGACAGTTAATTTTACCTTTCAAGAAGAATAAAAACAATGGCAAAAATGCTATGAAGATTTTAATTATCTAACTCTATCCAGAGTCTTTTCCCTATTGCTACATTCACCCAGTTCAATCCTGCCAGAGGTGTAATCTCCTTCCCATCATGTTCCAGCACAACTTTCTATTTCCTGTAGATTAATATACCAGAAATACACACAGATTGCCTCTTCTATACGTGATGTGTAGTGTGGAATAGGTTCAATATGTATGATGATTAAGAGTGACTATGTAGGGTAGTGCAGTGTGAATATATAGAGTGGTGTAGATTCAAAGTATTGGGTGCTGCAGTCAATAGGTAGGATGACGCAAAGTTTTTGTTAACCTCAAATCCTTCTCTTGAGCAAAGCAAAGTGTGTGAAAAAGTTGTACTCTTGGACAAAAAGTCTACCTAAAAGGAAGGAAATCATGCTTTGTACTAGAAAATAGTCAGTGTTCTAGGCTTAGGGAAGCCATGGTCAGTTAGAAAATAATCTGCTATTGCCACTTTGTTAGACTAAGGTAAGTTCTTATTACATTCTAAATCTTATCCTTTCACCAACAGTTAAGTGTAGCTCCTGGCAGTCATGAAAGAAGCTTCTTTATAGTAAAAGTATTTCATAGATAGCCACAACTGGACACAAAGCAGAGATTAATGGACTCTGGGAATCCAAGAAACAATGGGGATATTCCCACCACAGTTCCTGAATGTATGTCTGAATGAAACTGGTAGAAAAGAGGGCAGAAAGATCCTAAGTACCACTGTATTTTTAAATACCTTTATTAACATTTTTTCAATACTCACTAAACGACAGTATCTTAATTTTTATATTAGAGAGTATAAGTAGTAGCAGATGCTCAAACAAGTCATTCCTGCATCTCTGTATCTACACTTGGCATGGTTTATTTCTCCCTTACATCCCAGTGTCATATAGGTCAATAGATAAATAGATAAATCACTCAATTATAAAATTCCCTTTATGCTGAAGTTCTGTCACTCTACCTATGCCCTCATAATCATTCTGATGTACTTCACATAATGTATATAAAGACAGGTGAGTAAATTTGAAAAACAATAACCCTCACTAGACAACTCAAAGAATTAAAACACAAACCAGGCTTGCAGCAATTGTATCTGATTGTCTAGAGTCATTGATACCCAGCATTGCTAAATGTAGGAGCTCTAAGAAGCAGGATTTAGCTGGATTCTTAAGATGAAACAGAAAGATGAACATCTGCTCCTGGTGGCCACAAATCTTACATAGGAGTTTTATTTGGTTTGAGAAGAGTTGTACATGCTACCAAGACTGACCCATAGCTAAAATGAAGGTTTTCTTTTTAAGATCAATTATTTTTAAAACAGCCAGAAATTATAGTCTCAGCTCTCATGAGTTAATGGAATTATAAGAGATTTCAAAATTGCCCAAGCACTGGGTTATTTTTTTGGTATTTTATTATTAATTACTACTTTTATATCATTGTGAAAAAAAGGAAATGGTCTATGCTATTTATGCTATTTGGAACTCAATTAGGCCTACATCTGGACTAATATGTAGTCATTAAAAATAAATGTTACATGAACAATTGAAAATAAGATGAGAAAATGGGGAAACCAAAAACTTCCAATTATCCCCCATTTAAGTTAAATAAAAGCCACTCTCGTGAAGCTCTGAATGGCCCGTTTCTGCTTACTTGACTGTTCTTATCTCGCTTTCCCTCCCTGTTATCTGTAAAGCTCTAGCAACCTCATCCTCAGATCTCTGTACCCGCTGCCCTGTTGCATGCCCTACTCTTGCTTCTTCAATCCAGCTTCCCAAGATGGCTCAGGCACATGATTGCATTCTTCTTTTTATAGCATTTACCGCCCTCTGAGATTAAATAGTTTAAAGTCAACCTATTTTTGCATTATCTGTCTTCATCATTTAATATACAATTCTATGAATAAGGGACCATTGCCTTTCTCATTTACTGTTTTACTCTAAAGCTTATTAGACTGCTAGGGACATAATAAAGAGTATATAAATATATAAAGTGGATGATTTTATATATATATATATATATATAAAATGGATGATCACATATATTATTATATATAAAATATATGTTATATATGTGTGTGTGTGTGTGTGTGTGTGTGTGTGTGTGTGTGATTACCTCATTTTCCTATCCACATCTAACTCCAAGGTTAGGATCCCAAATGACTGAAAGGTTTGTATTGTTGATTTTCTCTCATCTTTCCCTCCTCTTCTCCCATCCTTTTTCTTTCCCTCCGCCCTTTCCTTCCCTCCTATATTTGGGGTTTTCTTGCTAACTTGATATGCACATTTAAAATATATCAACTTCTTCCTGGGATTTGGTAAACAACTTTTTTTTAAAAAAAGTTTTGTTTTATTTATGATTATGTGAATGTATCTAGATGAGCACCTTATGTGTAGAAGTTCAGGAGAGTGCATTGAATTCCCTGCATCTGTCATCACAGGCAATTGTGAGCTGTCCATCATGGGTTATGGGACGAGAACTCAGGTTATCTGGAAGAGCAACATGCACTCTCAGCTGCCGAGCCATACCCTTAGTTCCAATATCTTTAGGTTTTATTGCGGGTGCTATGTTCATATTTTTTTTTACCTTCTTGTAAATTTATCTTTTACTAGTGTAAGTAAAAAATACTAAGTGACTTACTCATGTAGATTTATTTACCATGCTTTGCAAAATTTTATCTGATTGTATCCTTTAAAATGTTTTATAAACATAGACCTCATTATGTAGATTCCAGTGACAAAGCTTTTTATTGCACTGTAGTTTTTCAGTGTTTTATCACCATTCATGTACGCAGTCTACACACAGGACTAATCAGGCTTCATTTCATTATGGACATTTAAACTTCAAGACTCCTCCTGTTTGGTTATATCATCTTACATTTGCCTGTGGCAAAAACAATTTAATTCATCCTAAGTTTCACTGTCGAGTTCAAGCTTCTGTGTCCTTTGTTATCTAGTTATCTTATACTAGCAACATTTCATTTTTTATTTTACGTTTGAAATTGTAGTATATTGATATCATTTCTTCCTTCCTTTTCCTCCCTCCAAAACTTCCCATATACCTCTCCTTTCTCTCCTCAAATTCATGACATTTTACAAAAGTATTATTACATTATATATAACATACATGTATTTCTAAATATAATCTATTTAATCTGTATAATGTTAATGATATGCATGTTTTCAATGAGGACCATGATGTATTAGATAACCAATTAGTGTGTTCTTCCCTGAGGAAGGCTATTTCCCCTACTCTCAGCATTCCTTAGTTGCCTTCAGTGAGGTCCAACTTACATTGCAGAATTTGTCTTAGAGAACAGGCCAAGCTGTGGCATGTGTCTGTCTGTCACACGGGAACGAATTAGTGCAGAGGAGGAGTTTTTACATGAAGAAAATGAAAACCGATCCAAACGGTGAGCATGTTTTATAAACACATTCCGAAGGAGGGGTGGTCGGGGGAATTGTCTGTTATTAAAGTCTCTTGGGAAAGCGTGGTTATTTTCAGGGCAGTTCGTGTGAGGAGGAGCGGGTAGTACCTTCAGACTGATGCTCATTTGGAATGAAGTGTGTCAGGGTAGTTTAGATACATCCTATGTTCTGCTTGGTCCTGATTGCTCTGTCCAAGGTAAAGTATTCTGAATTCTGAACTTTGTTCAGAAAGGAAACCCAAAAGTTCTCAAAAGAGATAGCCTAGCCAAAGAAGAAGTTGGCACATTACAGATACATAAAGGGACTATAGAGAACTGCCCATTTCTATAGAGATAATAGTTAGTTAATAACAATATTGCTTCCTCTGGTATCTATAGTATAGATAGTAGTTAGGGAATGGAACATATAAAGAGAATATTGAACACAGTTTTGAATTTCAGTGTTAACAAGTACATAATATAGTGAAATGACCATGATGTCTAATCTTAAGTGAGTGACTGATATATCTCACACACAATGCTAGGCATTTAAAATTCTTTAACTTCTTAACTCATCGTAGCAAATCTACAGGGGTAAGTAAACATTATTAGCACTCTTTTCTATTTTAGAAAGCTATGACTTAGGTAGATTTAACAACTTTACAAAGGTTACTATGCTCTATTACAATATTCAGATATAAGAATGGCGTGGTAGTTTGAATGTAATTGGCCCCATAAGGTCATAGAGAGTGGCACTATTAGGAGGTGTAGCCATATTGGAGGAAGTGTATCACTGTGGGGGTGGGTTTCTGGATTTCCTATGCCCAATTCACATCCAGTGACACCGACCACTTCCTATTGTCTGCCTATCAAGATGTAGGACTCTCAGCTCCTTCTGTAGCCCCATGTCTGCCTGCATGCCACCATGTTACACCATGATGATAATGAGCTAAACCTCTGAAAATCTAACCCACCCCAATTAAATGTATTTTCTTTATAAGAGTTGCCATGGTCATGATGTCTCTTCACAGCAATAGAACTGTAACTAAGACAGTCATGCTGTAAATAACCATGTCAAAAGATGGATGGATGAATGAATTGATGAATAAATGGGTAGATAAGTAGTTTGATAAGAAAGGGCAATCGTCTGGGTTGATAAATATATAAATTAGTTCTTCATGGGATTCAGAGTAACATAAATAATCAAAGATTAGAAAACTTGGTTATATGTTTTTCATATAAAATTTTTTTTGGTTTTTCGAGACAGGGTTTCTCTGTAGCTTTTGGAGCCTGTCCTGGAACTAGCTCTTGTAGACCAGGCTGGCCTTAAACTCACAAAGATCGGCCTGTCTCTGCCTCCCAAGTGCTGGGATTAAAGGCATGTGCCACCATCGCCCGGCTCATATAAATTTTTTCAAAAAGCCGTCTACAAGCATCTCTTCTCTGAGTACCTGGATTTCACTCGCACTGTTGGACAGCCTACGCTCTCATCAGAATGGAAGAAGAGTTTGCTACACATGGTGTCACCTGTCCCACAGAGAAGAGCTGGCAGTTGGCTCTGCTCATTCATTAACACAATCCACACACCAAATTGATGTTTTCTGTTATTTACTTGCCTTTCATTAAAAACAAGGACAGAGCACCATTCAGTTTTCAGAGCAAAACACCCAAGAGCTTCATATAATTATACATCACATAAAGCTAAGCTTTGTTAAAATACCACATGCTTGCAAAATTTGTCAGTAATTGGTACAAAGATTCACCAGAGGGGGGACATGTTTATTCATTTGCTTAATTCCTAATAATTTTTCACTGTGGTGATATTGTGTTCCTTTCTCTTACATCTGACTTGGTACCTGGCCACCTGAATTCATGCTTTTTAGCAAACTGTACAGGATTTAAATGTTTAGTTTGTCATTCAAGTTATTTGTTCTTAGATTTAGTATCCTTGCAGCCTTGTGGCCATGCTACTTTCTAATGAGAATTTTATAAGATGCCTCAGAGGCTCATTACAATTTGAGCCTTTCTAGTCGCATGAGTCCCATTTTAAATATAACAATTTTGCCACTGAATTAGTGTTGGCTCTGGAGAACACAGACTTTTCTCCATAGAACCTCAAATTGTTTTTGTATCCAAGAATACCTGCCATGTGCATGATGGTGAAGTTCACTTTTTGTAATTAAAAAGCCCTTCCTCTATCCTTATTTATATATAGTCATACCTCTCAAACTAATATGTTTAGTATGCCTAGAGAGTCACAAGCAGCCCTTTATCAAAATTCGTAATTCTTACTTTAACCCTGAGAGTATTGACATTATTCTATTGAAGAGATTAAAAAATCAGAATATTCATCAGTCATCACCCATTTGGAAACATGTCCTCAAACTTACAAAATGTATTCTGTTTCTGTAACTGTCCAGGACTAATATTTACAGTATTATATACGACTTCACCCCGAGGTACACATTCCATATGTAAACAGCCTTTACTACTGGGAAATGTGTCAAGTATGACTCTCAGCTGTTTTTATATGACTTCCTGAATATTTTATAATACACGCTGTATATTACATGTCCCCATTGTTCTATAATTTTTTTCCAATTCCTTTATCTTTGAATATACTTTGTCTGATTATAAAGGCCATCTTTTCTTTTAATCATTCTCTGTTCCACTGGTTGCATGACTAGCACAGGGTAGACTACTGCACAGTACCCACATCTTCCCTGTTTTAAGTTTACTATTCTTGTCAGTGCGACTTGATATAGAACCATTTTCCTGCTGGCTTAGTCACCTACATCCTCCTGACACGTGCAGCTATTGAAACACTTACCCACTTCTATCCTGCATGTGTAGTTCGTGAGAAAATGCCTGTTCCCCCAGACACCACTCCCGATATGGCTTCAAGTCACATCTATGAGAGCACCTCTGAGTGATTTTTTCCACCAAAAAACCAAGTTTCAAAATAACATGAATTTCCTACTTTATTTTACATCACTAAAGAATTCATCCAAACATTTATACATCCACCCAACTGCCATTGATATAGAAGAACACATACTCCCTAGCCTCTCCTCCACTGGCATTTATTTCTTGTCTCCTCCCACAGACTCTACTGACTGGGGCACTGAAAAATTCCCCTTTTTGTAAACCGCGAATATGGGAGTTCACATTGGCCAATAGCAGGTTGGGATGGATGGGTAAGTCTACAAATTACAAAGGCTGCTTGAAATACAGTGTTTACAGCTTCCTAAAAAGGTTTTCTAACATTAAATATTCATTCCCAGTAAAACAAACACCCCTGCATCAGCATCCTATCACATACTGCATCTTTCCCTTCTTGTTTATACCATTTACCTCTAATTTTATGTGTTGATAAAATGACAATGTGCAAGCCTGAAGGCTAGGTACTGGTTTTTTGGACTCCAATCTACAACCAAGTATTGTGAGCATCTACTTCAATGTTTATTTAACATTTGAAACATCCAAATATTTTGAAAAGATTCTAATTAGCTCTCTTTCATTGTTGGGCAATTTCATACATTTAAACAATGAATTTTAGTTATTTCACTCACATTAACTTCTCTCAGCTCTTCTTCATCTCCTGTAACCTTTTTTCCCAACATGTCTCCTACTTTCAAGCCTTATACTTTTTTGTGACCCATTGAATTTTAAATTAGGTTTTCTTGCTAGAGCATTGGTGGGAGCAGCAGCAACTTATCAGTTGTTACACCCATGATGAAAATTATACCCCTCCTCCAATTGCACGTAATTGCCTAGGAGAGGATGAAACATCTTTATCCATTATGAAATGCTAGCTGGTCCACATTTGTGCAAATGACCAGAGCTTTGGTGTGTTCGTGAGTATAAAGTATATGCCATGTCCACAATCTCTCTTCTTTCACCTAGATTATTTGAATTCTCCATCTCTGTATTGCTAATTGCATATGATTTTTCATATCAGGGAAGAAACAGTGATAGTTATGACACATTCAGTCACTGTGCCATGAGACAGCTTATCAAGTATCAAAAGGTCTTGCTGACCAATTGTTACTTCTTGAGAGTAAAGATGAGAGTGAAGGGAACCAGTTCAGTAATTATAGTCACATACTGGGTAAAGAGGCCATTGAATCTTTCCCTTAGGAAGATTCCATACTTAGAGACACCACCCAATGAGATTCAAGGATATCTATATTCCTTCTGAAAATAGAGCTACCTAACTATATCTCTGTACTTTCGTTTGTAAAAATCATTAATTAGTGATTATTTTCAACAGACAATGTATGAGATGATAGAATTCCTACTTACACTAAAATTAAATTTTACAACTTATCAAACGTAATCATTCACTTAAAGAATAGGGCTGGAAGGAAGATTAGATAGCTTCTTTTTCTTGCTTTCCCCTCACACTCTTCAAACAGGAGACCATGGTTAAAAAGGGCTGTTGTAGGTAGCAAGAAAAGGGAGCCACCATAATCCAAGACCTAAGGACTTTCTTTGGGGCTTTTCATTAGTTTGTCTTCTTGTTTTGTTTTGATGTTTTACAACATCCATACAAGAGTTTTAAAAGAATAAGGGCTTTATGTTTTAGACTCAGAAATTCCCACAGAACATAGTCTATTAAACCACAAAAATATAGCAAAGAAAGACAGTTTTTAAACTCTGTTTTATTCTCCTAACCTCTCAACATAGATTCATATTATCCACATGCATGAAGATACTTTCAGTCTTCTTCCGCAGAGGCTATAAATCATGTTATAACCAAATCGTAGCTCTCATCCTCTCCATCCTTAAACTGTTGTCCCCCAACTCATCATGCCCTTCAATGGGCATTCATCAAATTACTTCCCTGCAGTCTATCACACCAGTAGAGTGACTCCTTCTGTGCAATCAGTGTTTTCTTTCTAACAGATGGCTCTGACCAGAAAAATACTTAGCTCCACAATCTCTCTGCAGCTCCACATGTTCCCCAAGGTTCCACGGGGCTTACTTCCCAACTCTCCTATGTGTTTGAAGATCTCATCTTTAGATCCCAATATGGCCGGCTAGACTTCCTGAAAAAGACTGATACCTCTCTTAATTTGGTGTATTTTGCTTGTTAGTGCCTCCACTTAATATCTTGTCTCAGATATTTTTTATATGCACCTTGACATTCTGGTCTTCATTAACATTGTCTAAACAGAGACCTCTAGTAATCATTTGCCACCTTCTTCTTCCATTCTCTCTTTTTAATAGAAATTGACATTATCTAACATGACCATGGCAAAATTAAACACATAGATGTTGTGTCCTGCTTACAAGAATGTAAGTGCCACAGGGCTAAGAGATTTGTGCTTCTTATCTTAGTCTCTGTGGCAGTAAAAAATGTGTCTAATACTCAGATAATTGTGAATCAGTATTTGTTTAATAGATGAATGTGCTCAATTATAAATCTTTATGATTAAAAAAGTCATTTTCTGCAAACATGTGCCATTATGATTTTACTTCCCTTTCCCCAGCAGTTATCCTGTTAACTAACTAAGCAATTCACCATTAATAGAGTCAATCAAGAAAATAAGTCTACAGTTCAGGCTATTACAGTATGTTGAATTACCCCATATATTAAAATGCCTGAAACCTGAATGTCATAGCTATTTGTGGCTACAAGTTATTTACTGCTTTTGGACCATAGAGATGGCTATGCTCAAATGATCTCATAATAGCAGAAACATTCCTAGATAGTCTATTGTTAATTATATTATTACTTTCTACATTGCAGGCAAAGCCTAATTAGTCCCCACAGCATCTCTGCTTAAAAGCAGAGGCACCAAATAACCTTGGAGACCGGTATCATCATGAGTGCCTTTGGCACACCAATGAAGCTCTGTACTTTTCAAGAGGAAGTTTACGCTTTGTTTGAGATCTGTGATGTTCAGCATATTCTATTCACTAGACAAACTCTCAAATACCATCTGAGTGTATGTTTTATTCAATTCAAGGTATTAGGGTTATTTATAAAGTACCATGGAAGGAAAAAAGTTTTTTTTTTCTGAATAAATATCACTGGTATCAAACAGTGTCCAGGCCCCATCTTCTAAGGTGGACTTTCTAAAATCTGTTTGTTTATTTAATACTTACCATTTTATTTGTATAATCTCAAAAATAGGATTATAGAAGTTTATTAAAGCAAATAGAGTAATGACTATTGCATTAAAGTCTCTATTTGCTATTTATATTATTAAGTATTTGAGGATCAGTAAATATTAAACTACAATGTTATAATATAATTGAGACTATGAAAGATAAAATAACGTCTGTGTCATATGAAATTATGATTATTTAAATAAAATGAAGTATAAAAACTGCAAGCATTAAATAAAATAATGTAACAGACTTGAAGTTCAAGAGAATGTTGCTAGGCTGTGACTACCAAATTTGTTAATAAAAAATATGGAAGTTAATAACATTGCTAGAAAATTAAATTTTAGAAAGAATTAAAAGTTAAGGGATTCTTAGATGGGGAACACTATGTTAACTCCAAGTTCCTATTATCTGGGTTCATTGTTTATCTCCCATTATTCCTACTGAGTACACCCGCCCCAGAGACTCACACTTCAGAAAGATTTTGTTCGTCTCATTCTGGTGTCACTCGTTTCTGAGAATAAAAGAATCGCATTTTCTCAAGTGTTTTACCATTATCTTACATTGGCTTCCACATATCTTCAGAGACAAGTGTCCCTTAGATCTAGCTTGTTTCTCTTATTATAACAGGTAACTGAAAAGACACAATGAATCTAAGGTAAGAAATAGGGATAGGAACAAATACATTTTTTTTAAGGGAGGAAAGAACATCTACTTCTGGACCACACAGAAGTGAAAAGATGTGTGGATTACATGGTTCCCTCATGTATTTTTTTTCTGGTATGCATTTTTCTTTGGTAGTTAACACAAATTACACTGCATTATACTTGTTAAATATTTCGGTAAAAGAGAGGAACTAGTGCAAAATGACTGCTTTGTACAGAAAATGGAACAGGCTGCAGAGCTTTCATGGGGTGTGACCTCATTCCATTATTAATAATGCACTCGGTGAGTTCTTCCAGCCGTAGATCTTGCAGGATCCCAGTGAGCATTGACTAATTAATCTTCCTGTCAACTACATGAGAAAGGGAAGGCATTTATTTGAAGGCACACTCTGCCATGATGAAACTTGGGGTGAAAACTACTTGACAGTGTTTGATGACTGTATGGTGTCCGGGTGACAGTGAAAGTTGACTTTTACGAGAAAGAGCAGCATCAACACTCCTGGCACAGACACCTCTCCATCTTAGAGGAGACTATTCACGTTTTCCATATATTCGTACTGACTCAAATTTATTCCCATCTGCTCAGACGGCACAGTGCCCAGCAAGCATTGGTCAGATCCTCGGCACAAATCTTGGCAGATGAGCACTCTCTGGGTAGTCTGGACCCCACTGCCATGTGGCATCTGTTTTGCCAGATGTTGCACCTCTGATTCTTTTAGTATGCCATCCCTGTTACTGCATGTCTATTTACAGCACACCTGCACATCTGCCACTATATAAATACCAAGCAACAAAGTAAATGTCGATAAAGGATAGAGCCCCACTCTGCTGTCTCTGCCTATGTCTCTTTGTCTCTGACTGTGTCTGTCTGTGTCTGTCTATCTCTGTGCATGTGTATGTTTGTGTGTGTATGTGTGTGTGCGCCTCTCTGTGTGTGTGCATGTTTGTATGTGTGTCTGTGTGTATGTGTAGCTGACAAGAACAAAGGTGACAAGAATCATGATGCTCTTACTCTGTGTTGTCCTCACGGGCTTTATTACAATGATGACTTCTAAGGGATATAGCTCAGGAACATTAAGGCACCTATGGCTCATGTTCAAAATGAATACCTCAAAAGATATTGCTTCCAGAGTCAAATAATGTAAGAGTCTTCAGGCTCAGAATTCTGAATCACAAAGTCAGAAAGGATGCAATATCTCTCCCACATAGAAGCAGTACCAGGAATATTGAGGCTGCCCTTAATGGTTCCTTCAGGTCATTGTATATTTATTTATTCAGCAGATATTTATTGAGTACCTCCAAAATATGTGAGCCTTTGGTAGATGAACTCAGGCTAGAGAGAAACAACACTTGGTGTCTAACAGGGCATATAAGATATAAACATATGAAAGACTGAGGTGACAACTAAAGGATGTCAGTAGTGAGTGTCTGCCACATACCTGTGGGTGGAAAGCAAAAGGAAGGGTGGCCTAATGGTGAATTATTTAATTTACATTGCATTTATTCTATGAGGGGACAGAGAAAGAATTTTATACACAAAGGCTTATATATAGAAATGGCATGAAGGAAGACATAGATCAATGCTATAGACTTCATGGCAATGTACCTCAAAATAAGTATATAAAATAGTAAAATGTATGCTTTTGTATTATTAAATCTGGTCTATATCTTTGGGTCAGTTTTATTTTTAAATTTTAATCATTTTTATTCGAAAGCTACGTTTAAAAGTTATCCCAAGGACATTTACCTGACAGACAAACTACCCTAACTACCCTACCCTAACAGAATTGTGTGGGCATGTACCAATACACTCACATTTCTGTAAGCATCATACATCTTGATCAAAATTGTAGAGGAAAATAATCAATTATCCTGGTGGATTGGATATCAATATTTGGCTATAATGATCGCATGGATCTCACAAGCCTTCAAAAAGTTTGGATAAAGAGAAAATTAATTACAATAACATCAGACCAAAACTGAGTTCTGGAGTTTTGCTGATTTCACAAATCACTATAACCTGACTACTTAGCTGAAGTTCAGTGTAAAATGATACTCACAACAGACTTTCTGATGTCCATCTTGAAAGCAGTCATTATGCAATCTGTTTATGAGAATACCTGAGAACCGAGAGTAGCTGTTAGTGACCTGATAATCATAATTGTGCGCCAGTTACCCGAAACCTATTGTCTCCCTCAGAATTTCTTCCGTATCTTATTTTCATTGCAGCATGCAAGCTGCGATGAGAGAGTCAGTCCTTACAACCCCATCCCTGACACTAGCTAGAGTTTAGTTATAATTGCTAAGAGAACTTGGTATTGGTTCCACTGCAAACTGGCTTAAGTAGGTTCTCCAGAGTGAAGTATGGTTAATGGTTAATTTGACACCCAACAGGCAGAGGATGAGTTCATGAGGCATAAGATTTAAAACTCCACAAAGCACTACGAATCATGGTGTGTGCCTGTTGAAACTCACTCAGGATAATAACACAGGCGTGGCTAACTTGACAAGGCTTGCATCTAATCTTTTCCTGCCTCTGATATCCCTACTTAGCATAATATTTTAGCACATTCAGCATCCTAAGTCTACCTTCTTTTCTGATGACCAGTTATATGTCATCATGGATTATGTCCTGACATTTAGGAAAAGAACTGACATATTTTTGAAATAGTAATGAGGCCCTCTTGGTTTTGAATTGCAGTTTACCATGCAGACCAAGTTATTTAAGTGGTAACAACATTTGATTCTTCGGAGACAGGATCATTCCTTTGTAGGTTTCCATGTGTACACCAAGCTATCTTGCCTATGAGCATACAGATTCTCCTGTCTCAATCTCTCATCTCATCAAAGGAACACTGTAGATTATATGGCTTCTGAAGTTTTGAATTCAGAGCCTCATATTTGCACAGAGGCATTTTACCTGGTGAGACATTTCTACAGAAAATCCTTTATTCCCTAAGATCCACTACAAGGTTTTTTTTTTTTTAAAGATTTATTTATTTACTATGTATACAACATTCCTTCCATGTGTACCTGCAGGCCAGAAGAGGGCACCAGATCTCAGTATAGATGACTGTGAGCCACCATGTGGTTGCTGGGAATTGAACTCAGGACCTTTGGAAGAGCAGGCAGAGCTCTTAACTACTGAGCCTTCTCTCCAGCCCCCAAACAGATTTTACTTTTCCCTTTTTTTTTTTGTTTTCCGAGATAGTGTTACTTTGGAACTAGCTCTTGTAGACCTGGCTGGCCTAGAACTCACACAGCTCCACCTGCCTCTGGCTTGCAAGTGCTAGGATTAAAGGTGTGTGCCACCACTGCCTGGCCACAACAAGGTTAAAATATATGGTTTTGTTTTATACTATCTAGATCACATTTAGATAGGACTATTGTTGCTTTTGTTGTTGTTTTGTTTTTTTCACCCTTCGGTAGCTTACATAGCATTTTCTGATACTATGGAAACTAGATTACAGTAAGGAGGCTTCCAGGTCAGATCTAGCACAAAAAATCCAGGTCCTGTGCCCTAACTCTTCTGCAATTGCCTTCAGTGATAGGGTATTGCCTTAAACCTCAGACAGGCATCTGAGGGCATCTGCAGTAATCTTTAAACCATAACAATGGGCATCATTGTAAGATATCCTTCGTGGTACAATAGTGGCGTACACTGATGATAACCAACAGCAGGCTGAGTGGACTTAAGGTCCACTCAATATGAGGGAAATCATGCAGGGTACTAGAAACATAACCTGGGGCTAATGAGGTCTTTGATCTTAGTAGAAAGTCTTCTACTTTGCTAGATCACTTTGCTTAACTACATCCTCAACCTTATCTGTATGACCGCAGTTAAGTTTCTCTCTCTCCCTTCATCCAAGAAGATCCATTGTACAGAAAATAAAGACCATCACAGAAGGCCACAACTGGACACAGTGCAGATATCAACATATCATGGGGACCCCAAGCCCAATGAACACATTTACATCACGACTCCCACAGATAGGACTTAGGGAACATCCCAGAAGAGAGAGTGGAAAGATTGAAGGAACCAGAATATCTGGAAGTCTATGCTGTCTTAGAAATAAATCACTGCATAATCAAACCTAAGCCATGGCAGTATCAGTAGACATCTTAACACGGAAGGGGAAAATCTCACAGAGTTCTTCCAATAGACATAGAATGACACGCAACTAAAGACTGCTAAGAGAGGAGGGCTAGCCTCTCCAGGGATGAAGGTCCTGATTGGTTATTTACTACAACGTGTGGTTATTCAATACAACGTAGTTAGATCTGAAATCATATACACAACAACGTCGAAAGGACTCAGCAACTTTAAACAAATCTGTCCCTCACCCCTGTATCTCTCCCTCTCCTTCTGTCTTCCCCCCTTTCTCTCATGTGTATGTATATTATCATAACAATAATCAAAGAAGAAGATACAATCAATTTGACAGTAGGTGGACATAGGATAGGCTGCTGGGAGGAAAATAAATGGAGGTAGTTATGTAACTATATTAAACAAATAACAAAAGTACCTTTTTGGGTCATATCTATTCTAACCAGTCTGAGAAGTTCTATGTGATGTTTGTTTTATCATTCTCCTTCCCATATTCCATGGGAAATCTCAACTGCATGATAATTGATGCAAGAATGAAAACCAGCTGAAGTGTTTCTGTACATCAATTTGTCCACTATTTTTTTTCAGTATTTTTAAAAAGATGATTTATTTTCACTTTTGTGCATTGGTGTTTTGCCTGCATGTATGTTGGTGTGGTAGTGCCAGATATCCTGGAAGTGGAGTTACACGTATGGAATGCCATGTAGGTGCTGGAATTTGAACTGGGTCCTCGGAAAAAGCAGCCACTGCTCTTAACCTCTGAGTCGTCTTCAGCCTCTTCATTTTTTTTTTTGGTTGGGGGATTATGCAAGTAATTTCATCAGTGTATATGATATTGAAATAAGCATAAGCATGAAAATCTGGTTTTCATTGGTGACAATAACACATTTTCTGCTTTTGCTTCTCTAGTTTCTATTCCTTCCACTTTTATTCATTTTAAATGTGTGGCCTCTTTTTATGCTGAAGAAGGACAACAATAG